>DWMZ01001966.1:0-14997 GCA_018249855.1 Eueides tales michaeli | reverse complement strand
AATTTTTGTGTATTGACATTGCATGGGTGGGAATCGAACCCATTACTACCACGCTTATGGACATGCTCATCTCGAAACTTATAATAAATCTATAACCCATCAAAGTCTGTATCTTCTTATAGGGGACCTTTATTAAAGTAATAGGACCCAAAAATAGTGATTTTTAATTTTTTTTTCTGTTTGTATGTGCATTTTTACGCGCTTATCTCAGAAACGGCTAATCAGATTTAAATGTAGTTTTCACTATTACATTCTGTCATCACTTAACATTTGGTTAAAAATTGAAGTTCGACAAAATTACTATAAAACTTTTATTTGATTAACTGAAATTTTAGTTTTCAATGTACAAATATCATTTTTAAAGTGATAATGAATTTAAAAAAAGTACCTGAAATTATTAGCTAAAATAGTATAATTTAAGCGGGCGAAGCCGCAGTCAGGTTGCTAGTTCAATATAAATTTAATGTAAACACATTTATATAGGCGTAACACTTTGCAGTTCCAATATGTTTCACAAGCAATAACACTCAAAATGATAGTGTCAAAACAATAAACGCGGTTTAGATTTGCCGTTCTGAACGTGAAACGGAACGTATCTTGAATCGTTATGTACATGGGAATAAAAAGGAATGGTCTCGATTCTAAGTGTAATAGTTTTTTTATGTCTTTTGATCTTATAGACAACGCGTGGAATTATAATTGCTTATTATCTTGTGGGAGACAAAATTTTGTAAATTTAATTTGAAAGGATATAGGGGTTTGGATGAAAGGTATGAAACTTTTTCCGTATTTCTAGATATTGTGCTGTAACTTGACCCCGCGTTTGAACTAAGAACTAAAGAAGGATAATGATTTTTTTTAGCTTCACGCTGTATCCCACAGATGGCAGAGTGAGCAGAGGGAGCTTAAGACACTTCGATATTAACATTAAATATCAACATCAACATTAAATATTTAATTTTCTCGCGTTTACAGTCACACGCTTATATGCCACGACTGGCCTGTAGAGAATTTAATTAAAACATAGTCATATCTCCAAGAACAATGATCCACACCTACTGACATACAATTCAAAGTGAAATCAATGATAAATAAATAAATGTTATTTTTGATTACGTCACTTCATTAAAAAAAACATTAAATTATTAAGAAATAATCTTAATCTACCGCTTCCACGTGCTTTATTGCCGTGTTTTGAAATAACTAAGAAAGTCGTTTTATAATACACTACTCTTGTACACTATTTTTTGACGTTTTTAAAGTGTAATTTTACACTTAAAAAAATTTAAAGTCTTATTTCTTAGCGTCTTGGATACAACTCAATATATTATGCTTTAATTCGGAAAGCGATGAATGAAAGTATCTAAATGGGAACGGAGTATCTTTTTAACACGTCTAAACATTAAGTTCTCAAGTTGACTACCTATCCTGTCTACGCTCGTGTATTTAGCCAAATAATCTCGCCAGGCTTATAATATTAATATAAATATTTAATCAAGAGGTCACTCGAAAGAACTAAAATAAAGATTAAAATAATTTAACTTGCATTTTAGAATGGTGTATTCTTAGAACTGTAAAACTCTCTAAAATAAATTATTCTTATTCGGCTAATAACCAAATGCTCTGACTATTGTTTTTGTAATTGTTATCATTTATTAATATTATTAATTCTTGTTATGGTTGGCCCGTTAATCTAAAAAAATTTATCATCTACAGTTTCCGTTGATCTGTATTCCTAAAATTGGTACGGAACCCTCGTTGGACGAGTTTAACTCGCACTTGACCAGTTTTACGTAATTTCTTTTATTATCATAGCATAATCTCCCCCTACGGAAATGAAACCCAAAAATTGTCACGAAAATCATACACTGTAAACGCCTTGAAACGGTCTGTATTAACTTTTATATTTATATTCACACAAAGATTTTATTAATTCCTGTCCCGTATCAACGTGTGTAATGTCACAATACACTCAAAAAGAAATGTAAAGGTCAAACACAAGAGCGTCATGGCTCCAGGCGATACTGTTTGGGACCCTTTGAATTTGTAATACCTTAAGAACGAAATGTTTTTGTGATTTAAATACCTTTTACAAAATTGTTGGCGGCTTCTGAAAAGATATCATTATTTTTTGTTATATCTACTTGTTTGACTTGTTTTATGATCTTTTTGGCTTTACGCTGTATCCCCTTTATGCCGAAAGAGCAGTAAGTGCCTTGTATTAAAACATTTCATAGCTCTCTTTTAACCGGTTTTCAAAACATTGCGTATTGAGTGGTGTAACCTAACGCCGTGTCTTCTTTTGTTACTAAAACGAAGAGAAAATCATAATTCATTTATCATCTGCTTTTCTGTTCGTCTATTCGTTTCATGTATATCTGTCGTGGTCCAACTAAACTATAAGAAATAATAAATGTGTCTGTAACACATGCTGTTAAAGGTGAAGAGCATTTTGAATGACCTTTAGTTAAAGAGGCCTGTCAAAGTCCAAGAGTATCAGCGTGTGACTGTTAATGCGACATGTTGTGAATTCAATGGCCAGTTGAAGAGATGCAATAATTTTTCACTTTTTCTCTCTAGTAACAAGGCAAAGCACGTCGTTGAATTCTGCCACTCAAAACGCTCCGCCCCATTTCGTCGAAAGTGGGGAATGGAATTACTATTTTTAACTGGAAAGGAGTATCTTATCATTCCCCAAGTTTTCTCTGCCTACCTTACTATGTGCTATAATACAGTTTGAAGCTGAATAAAAAATAATTTAATAAAATTTCTGAAATATTATATGAATAGGCATTACATTTTAGCTAAGCTCTAAGAATATGAAAAGCTACTGTGGAAGATGTTGGTCGCGTTTTTGATTTTCCTTTCCTTGACGATTCAAAAGTGCTTGTAATGGCCTAATTGAATAAAGAATATTTTGATTTTGATTTTTTTATGTAAAAATCAAATATCAGAAACAGAGGCTTTTCGTAGCGCAGAGGCACAAGCGTGAAACTACAAACGCAGCAGGCTGTAGGTTTAATCCCTACACAAGAAAATGAAATATTTAATATTTACATTTCCTTGCTCTGACGATGGAGGAAAATGCAGTGTGGAGAGAGTCGAAATCGAAAGAAATCGGCGAAAAGTCGAGAATAAAATTAACCCAGGTTCCCGAGGTGCCTTTATCTACCAGGGTTTATGTAGGATTTACTTATGTAAGATTTGAAGCTGAAGAAATTGTAAAAATATTTTATTTAAAGCTGGCTTGGTATTAATAAATTCAATTCTTCCCCGGCATTAACACTCTATTCTCCTCCTAATCTGAATTACGCTTACAGTCATATGCCTATCCTACTTCGCCACAAAGCTCGTTTCAAATAACATAACATTTTATGTAAACAACAAAATTATTACCTGGGAGTAACGGCTAATCAGTAATAAGCAAACTGCTTAAGTTCAGTTAAGTTTGTCTATAAAACACATCTTGCCCGAATTCCGTCTATTTACTTAACGTGGTGCTAATGGAGTGGTTTTTACACTCTGTTCAATTAAGAAGAATTAATGTGATTATGATTGTGACATTTTAGTTAAGGTAAAAAGTTTGTGCTTATATCACCTTCACACCTTATGTGGTTAGCAACTCTGTAAGGAGATTTTGATGACTACCCAAAGACAATTCGTTAAAATTATCGCTTGGCAAGAGACAATGTACTTATTAACTTTACTATTTTTAAAGTATTATTCCACACTTAGGAAAGAAAAATACTAAATTTAAGCATAGGACCAAAAATACTTAACAGGCAGGCACGAGCCATGTCCGGAACGGCGGGAAGTGGAAAACGGAGCTACAAATAGCTACGTGGAATGTAAGGGGAGGGACAGCAGAAAAGATGAACGACAGATATCTGGCCGTCAAACACAAAATAATCAAAATTCGATATAGCTTTCCGATTGATGCTTCATGTTGACTACATGAAGCATCAATCAGAAAGCTATGCAAAAGAGAGAAGATAATATTAACACGATCTAGTTTCTACTTATAACTACTACACAGTTTATAATTGTTTTAAAATAATTTATTCGTTTTAAGTAAAAGCTAGTGCTTCTACGTAAAACTATGTGACTCTATACCAAAGAATAGTAGATCTGCCTACTAAGGTATTTGCGGGATACAGCGTGAAACTAAAAACTAATATATATTAAAAAACCTAGCCAAAACAAACGTTAAATATTGAAATACAGTGTCAACCATTCAATAAATTAGTAATAACAATAACAAAAAAAGGCGTATAGGCTCTAAATACGAGTACATATGTTTTTGGAGCCTATAAGGCTGTTTTTCAGAATAGCTAAAAATAGAGCACCCAAAAAGCTAAAAATAAGATACCCATTTTAGGTAAATATTCTTATATCTATTATAAACAAAACAAAAATAATACCGCATCCGAACCTAAGCGTTGAAAGCTGACGCAGCACGATGTTCGAGCGATCACTGAGCCGTGTGATTTGCTCAGTGGTCCCGAAAAAAGTATAGGATTGATTTTTGTAAGCTTTTAACCGCTTTTGGTTTTGTTTTTATGTGATTTGTTTTAGATATAATATTTAAGAAATGTAATAAAAATGACTCCCTACGAAATAACTAAATATTGTTGAGGTCTTTCGTAGCGCAGAGCCACAAGCGCGTGACGGTGCGCGACAGGTTATGGTTTCGATTCCTACTCGAAATATGTATGTGTAATATATGGAAATCAAATATTGACTGTTTTCATTTCTTCGCTCCGGTGACAAGGCAAAATGTGGCGTTGAGTTCTGCCACTCCACGTACAATTCTCCAACTTCAGAGGAAAGTGAGGAACGGAACAAGTGTCATAACATTAGATTCACAAGTTCTCTCTGCTTGTCCTGCCATGTGCGGGGTTCAGCGTGAAGTTAACAAAAAAGGATATTTATAAAAAAAATTGTAAAATATATATTATTTATCGAAAAAAAAGTTTGTGTTAAGTAAGACACGCAATTGGCCACTTTAAATACACCGAACTTTCAATACATTGAGAACTGAGCGTTTTATTTAACAAATTAAATTTACGTACTTGAATATAAATGCACTATAATTTGCAATCGAACCCAAGATCATCGTAATAATACAGTCATTTAAATTTTGTTACATAGAAAATATTTCCTGTTAAACTATCTATCATTTTCTCTTCAAAAGAGGTACATAAGTAAGATTGAAATGTACTTGGTCCTATTGTTAAATAATTTAGACAAATGTATTTATTGCTCGAAATCCAGACAACTGAGTTGTTACTAATTGAATCGTAATGAATCTATTGTTAATAAATGATTATTCGCTTCTATTTTGTACAACACTTAGGTATTTTGATCAATTTTGTCTTCACTTAAGTTTTATAAATAATGTTGGTAAGGTCTATTTATATTATGGAAGAACGAAAAGCAATGAAGGTAGAGGAAACCTTGTAAAGACACTCCGATTTCCATGTTTAACCAATTTTAAAGACGTAACTGAAATATAATCATATTTAAATGATGCCTCGAAATCGTTCTGTCCAAGAATATTTGAATGATAAAAATGTATTTAATTAAGGTCATTTGAATTTCATGCGGGATAGTCATTATTGTATTAAACAATAAAATTGTAACATTATTCAATATTGAAAAGAGCAACTGTTGAGTTTCTTGCCGGCTCTTCTCAGCAGAACTGCATTCCGAGCCGGTGGTAGTTTTTATGTCTATTTGAATAAAGAATATTTTGAAAAAAAAAACAAATATATATATATATATATATATATATATATATATATATATATATATATATATATATATATATATATATATATATATATATATATATATATATATATATATATATATTTGCCTACTTTTCCTATTTGATATTTTCATTTCACTATGTAAAGAGTGCGGCGTTTAGCTTTGCCACTTACCACGCAATAAATCGGAAAATGGGGAACGGAATATGTCTTAATACTAGGTTGTCAAATTCCCTCTGCCTACCTATGCTATGTGCGGAATACAGCGTAAAGCCAAAAAAATCATTTTCCTGCGTAGAATTCAAACCACAGCTATCGTGTTTACAAACAGACACCTTTCCATTATCCTCAATTCTTAGACTATACTTTGCTTAAAGTAGCAAATATTTTCAGCCAAAGGACCAAATCGCTTTTAAAATAACACTAGACCATCTTGAAATAGTTTGAAATGAATAGAAAATACAATCTTTTAACCGATATTTATTTTAATTTTTAAGCAATATTTATTTTGATATTAGCTGTTGTAAATGGCAATAAAATCGAACTAATCTGGCTACAATACTTTAAAAATCAACAGTCGTATGTGAATAGCCTATCGAGAAAATTAATAGATACGAATTTCATTTTATGCTTAACAGACAATAAAATAAGTTTTTTAATCATTTTCGTTAATATATTTAACTTGCAGACAAGATGTCATAAATAGAAGCGAATAATCATAGATTTTGACGCTATAAGGTCTTATAAATCAATAAAGTTTGGCTGTGCACACGAAAAATTGTCACGTTCTGTCTGAGCCAAGCATGAAAGCAAGAGCACGGAACTAGCGATGGAAAGAAACGTTCAGCCAACTCTTTCTTCCACTCTATCAAAAAGTTTATGAAATTGGGACTTTTCCAGTAATAATGTATATTTCAATTAAATATATTTTACAAAATATGTATAAAAATATTAAATAATATCTTTCCTTAATTATTTTTTTTAACTTAACTTATTATCCTTTATTTATATTGTATATCCGCGGGAAGGTCCATAGGTCCACGGGAAGTATTCTATAGATTTTTGAGCGGCCAATTTCATACAAAATGCAGCGAAATCGGCGCCCAAATGCTCGTATCTTTTGATAGCATTCTAAAAGTTAATTTCTAAACAATTTCAAACTAACTACCTAACAGTAAATCGTAATATTTCAATTATTAATATTATAAGACTTTAATTTTTAACTTTTTTGGTTCGGCACCCAAATATATATTTCATTTTCTTCATATATGTATACTTTATTTCTCAGTAATCTTTCTTCAATGTAGTTTATTTAGAAACGATGATATTAAGCAGAGTTATAACATTATAAGTCATGATCTAGGTAAAGGCTTAGCAATATTTCAAGGAGTGTAGACGTAGGCACGTTTTGATAGAATCCCTAATATCGACGGTCCCGTCTTCTATATTACTAGGATTAAGCTGCCCTAAACTTACGCCATAAATGTTTATAAAGTATTTATGTGCTGTATATGTTTTTTATGTGACTTCGTTTATACTTTAGTAAAAGTTTAATTTTAAATATTTAGTGAATAATATATAAGTTTGTGAATATATATTTTACTGTATGGTCGGACGTAGCTCGTAATAATTGTAAAAAAAAGTCGTCAAGTGTGAGTCGGAATCGACCATGAAGGGTGTAACTTAGGAATTATTTTGTTTGAAATGAACTAGCAATATTAAATTCTAATTATTTTCTTCTATAGGATACTTACAAATTTTAGAACTGCAGTTCCAAGATTTTGATTACGCGGCGAATTTAATACTAAATACATTCATCAATAAATAGATAATAGGAATGTTCTGATGGCGTTAACTTAGGAACTTTTTCTGTTTTAAGGAACTTTAGAACCTAATATTAATTTCAGCTTGGTACCTTAACACGATGTTGAGATAAATAGTTTTGACAAACGAACCGACAAAATGTAACATCCCTAAGAATAAGAATTCCATGTTTTATCTTTAAGGTCTTGAAAGCCTATAAGACTTCTCTGTTTATTTCACTCAAATTCTTATAAAGACAGACAAACGTCGAATCAAGTAAATATCTTTAAATACAGCCTTTTAAGAAACCTACGTAAGTGGCATCTAAGTGCCATACATTATTAAAAACAGGCTATCACGTTAGAACAGTGATTAAATACAAATGAAGGTGGGTGAGAATTCAACCTGGTTGATACAAATATTAATATCGGTTATATTGTTTATTATCATTAGTCCCTGAAACTAAAGTATATTTGATATTTTGTATATCAATACTCACTTACTCAGCTTCACGCTGTATCCCGTCCATGGCAGGGTACGCAGAGGGAACTTGGGACCTAGTGTTAAGACACTTTGCCCCGATCCTCTCTTTCCACCGACTTTGAGGCCTGGCGTGTTGAGTGGCGAAACTCTACGCCGTGTTTCACCTTATTACCAGTGCAAACAACATTAAACATTTAAATTGAAAATATTAAATATTTCATTTCCTCGAGTAGGGATCGAACTCACAACCACGACAGGTTACACTTATATCATAAAATTGAAAAGTTTGTCTGATCAAAATATACTAATTTTAAATTAAAAAATATTAATGTGTTCATCCACAATCCACCACCTTAATCGTTTCAAAATAACCAACTGTTACTGCGTTCATCGTAACCTTGGACACTCAAACATAACTCTTTATTTTACATTTCACTAATTGGGTGAAGCCGCAAGCCGTTGTTGAATGTTACTAAACTATAAAACGATACACCTATAAAATATCTATCAAATAGCTTTTTATAGGTGTATCGTCCCATTATCCCTTTCATTTAAAAAACATCATTTCCCATAGGCTCTCTATAATTCAGAATATTTATCATACAGGAAGATGATTGTTGATACGAAATATATTCATCCCTGGAGGCTATTACGAGTGAGGTATTGATATGTTGACTATTTTCTTTTATATTTTGTTTATATAGAAGATATTGTTATGGCGTTAGAATATTTTAACATATCATTGGCTTAGAGATAAAACCTGATAACAGTCTATTAATCAGATTCTCAGAATCAAATCAATTCAATCTGCTGAATACATTCAGCACATGGCAAAGGGAAATTGGGAACCAAAAGTCAAGAGACTTTGTGCTGTTCCGCATTTCACTTCACACGCTCAATTCGCGGTATGCGACAACGGAGAAATAAAAACATTAAGCATTTTATTTAAAAATATAAAATATTTCACTTCTTCGAGTGGGGATAGAAATTACAACCTGTCGTTTATGCTCCTGTGCTGCGATAGGAATCAAACAAACCCTCTTTACAAATGTATGAGTATACATACGTATGTATTTTCATACGTTACATTTCGATATATAAAAAGATCTTCTTTTTCTTCTTTCGTATTCTTTACTTTAGTAACTAAAATAAAAATCAATATTATATTCTTTTTACTTTTGTATTAAAATGTAAGAAAACACAACGCTACAAAAGTAAAATACTGTATGACCTTTTAGAATGCAACTGGACGAAAATAACAAAACTGGAATAAAATAACAAATACAGCTAATGATAACGATATTATCATTTATAAACAAAGCGAATAAACCCTCAATTGAACCCTTTAGCTTTAGACAATTTCATATTCTGCTTGTAAAGCGTGTTTTTGGGGTTCCGTAATAGAAATTAACTTAAATGAAATATGCTACAAATATCCTTTATTATTATAAATTCATTTTTATACAAAACTATTGAATTAATTGAGATCAAACAATTAAATAATAAAAATTATTATGTATAAGATTAATATACAGTTTGTATTTTTGTATTTTTTGCTATAAGCATTTGGGTGTCTAGTAGTCAACTATTCTTTGCATACGATCAAAGCCAAAGGTGGTTATGGGATTGATTACCATAATGTGACACATTTTTCTTGCTTTTCTTGCTTGCTCTTGTAATAAGACAAAGGACAAAGTTGGTTTCTGCGCTATGTCTCAAAATTGGGTAAAAAGTAGTAAACGAGGTGACTTAAAACTAAATTCTCTCCATCGTATTGATTTATAGCACTATTATCAATAAAACAATAAGTAATCTATGGTCACTACTTTAGTACCCTTCATGAGCGTATGCGACTCGCGCTTGGCCACTTTTTTTATTCAAGTCACGTCTCTCCCTGATGAAGGGTCAGTCCTTACTGATGTGATCGGGTTCTGTGATACCACAACTGTTGTCTAGTTGACTGAATGTAATGAAACTTCTACTAAATTATCAATTTTACTTATCTATTAAAACGATTTGTTTTTTCGAAAAGGTAAGGTTAAGGTTAAGGTAACTATTTTTTGTATGTTTGTCCGTTGATTTTTTCCTGTATAAATCTTCAAGTTCATATTAAAATTATATTTTTGTGCTTAACTTACATATTAAATATGGTTAAAATTAAATAAAGT
Source organism: Eueides tales michaeli (assembly GCA_018249855.1). Taxonomy (NCBI): domain Eukaryota; kingdom Metazoa; phylum Arthropoda; class Insecta; order Lepidoptera; family Nymphalidae; genus Eueides; species Eueides tales. Next base: position 4,772 of record DWMZ01001966.1, on the reverse strand, counting down.
AATATTATAGCTATGAGCTAAAGCATCGATGAAGATGATAAAAATGATATTAAGTTGATAAAATAAAAATTATACATGTATTATATTATTGCGTATAGTTGTCTCTTTTGTACTGATCAATTCCTCTCGTGAATCTCTCATACAAATGAAGAAATGAATGAATGAATAAAACAAAAATTGGAGTTTTATCTTGGATATTTGTTCTGCTGACACAAAATTGAGTAAATTTTTACTTTGAATATTTATTTTACTTGTAGTTTGTAATAACTTAAAAACTACTGATAATATCTAAATGATACATTATACCCTAACAAGCGTAAAGATTGATGTCTGTCGTGGCGTATGGGCACAAGCGTGTTATTGAAAACGCGACATTTTGTGGGTTTAAAACCCACTGGAGTTAATGAAATATTTAATTTTAAAAAAAAAATATATAGGTAATGTTTTAATTCCTTCACTCTAGTAAAAAGGTAAATGCCTAAAACGAAAGGTGTCTTCAGTTTCGGCACTTAACATGCAATGCCTCAAATTCGGCGGAAAGTGGGAAACCTAACGGAGTCAGTTAACACTATGTTCCCAAGTGTGCGTGATACAGCGTGAAGCTTAAATGTCAAGTTACTCCGTTTCTTACTGAATTTGACATATTTGCGACATTTTTATTCCAGATTTAACAGCGTCATAATGACCACAGTAGTAATTATCCATTGCACTGGATTCCCCTTAAGACAAATCCCTTTCCCACTTTCTATTGAACTTTAAAAGTATAGCATATTACGTGGCGGTACTAAACGCCGTGCTTTGCCTCGTTAACTGAGTGAGGATCGACAGGTTTGGCGCTTACAGTCTCACACTAGTGCACCTGCGCCATGATATAATTTTCTAATTAACTGTTTCACTCAAATCTTAACCAAAACCTTTTTTTTATTTAGGCCACATAAACGTTTGAATTTAATAAATAATGTCAATAGTGTTAGACTAACGGCTCGGAAGGTAGACTGATGAGAAGAGCTGATGAGAAATTATGTATTAAAGTTGAGAAATTTGTTTTATAATATGCAATAATCTCAAGAGATTTGAAATTTATATACATCACACTGATTTGACTTACCTACTGTCAAAGTTACATTAGGCATTCATAATGTTTCATGTATTTACACTAAAATTATTTATTTTATTAGAACACACGGGCAAAGCCGCAAGAACAATGATATAATAAAATAGAAGCATAACTGATTGCGTCACATAAAATTTAGTTGTACAAATCGACTCCGGCAGTAATTCCAGCGAAAATGTCAAACATTATGTCTGTATTTTTTACACTTCTTCGGATTACTTTTGTGTCTGAATGTAGTATATTGAAAATATCAAAGCTATTCCGAAAACTTTTCATCTACTCTAGACACTTGGATACAAGTTGAGAGTGACACTTGATATATACACTGAGTGTACAGTGTATAGTTTCGTAGTCCATTTTTTCCTTTATAAAATACAGCGTGACCTTTGCACGCAATATGTATATCATAACAAGATCGGGCCTAAAACTTGAACACAAACTTTATGATCCCTCACCAAATAACGTTTTCAAAGAGTTATATCGAGCGCTACAGAGTTTCTACTCCTTCCAAAGATCGGTCAAGGAGATAGTTTAGAATATTTTTTAGATACCTTATTCATTTATTCGCTATTTACGTGTTACATAGAATATTACTATGTCGACTTAGATTAGTTAGATATATATTTCTTTTTACAATTATATTGATTATGTTTTTATTAGTTTTGTATAGAAACACACGGGCAAAAGCTCGCAAATGTCAACGCGGCAGGTTGTGGGTTCGATACCCACACGAAGCAATTTATTTTATTTTATTATTTCTTTGCTCTGATAACAAGACGACAAACAGCAACAACAAACGAAAGTAGGGGACGAAACGGAGTGTCATAACACTAGTGCGTGATACAGTGTGAATCTAAATAAATAGAATCATATTTTATCCCGCATATATGGTGTCACTATAAATGTAATGGTAATGTTTACTTTTTTTTTATTTGTGCGATGATGATTTTAATTTAGAAATTTACAATTGTCAACCAATCTCCATTAGAAGTAATGAAATATTAAATATTTTAGTTTTTTTTCGCTCTGATACGACACTCCGGTTCCGACACTCAACATTCTTCAAATTCGGAAGAAAGCTTCAAATTTCGGGTTTCTTATGAGAAACGGAACGGAGTGTCTCAGCACTAGGCTCTCAAGTTCTCTCTGCCTAACCAGTCTTGTGCGGGGTACAGCGTGAAGCTGAAAAGAAAAAAAGCTAGCTAATTAATTATATCATTATTAATTTTTTATGTCTTAATGAAACTGAGACCATTTATAACATTGTACGTCTATGAAAAGAAAATTTACGGCGGATTCGAACTCAATGAATAAAATAAAGTTTTGAACGATTAAAACTTTTACCATAAAAACTTTTCAATGGCGTTGAACTTTTAATTGTACATTCTTGTGTGTGTAGTGAATATTGTGTTATGATTTTGTGGAGATAATTGTAATAATAACGTGTTATGTATCGTTGTTAAATTATATATAATATAAGTTGTAGTACAGTACATTATTAAATTTACCTTTTCAACACCTAACGTAAGGTAAAATAAGTTTGACCTGTCTGTCTGTGAGTTTTCTCTGGCACCGTAACTCCTGTATGTTTTAATTGAAAGTTTTGTTCATTGCGGTGGTTCTTAGTTATGCATATTAAAATTTTCGTTGATCTTATTATTGCCAATAAAAAATGCGATTTATATTTCTTGACGTTAATCTATTTGTCGAGTATCGAGTGTAAATATTAAGGATAACTTATCGATTATGTAAGTGCCTTTGTTAAATAATGTAAATAAGACTGCGGAGTTCAACCTCGCGCATTGTCGTCCGTATATTATTATTTATTGTCTAACATATACCAACCACCGAATAATAAAATATATTTTCGTAACCTGTAACATTTTCTCATTATAACGAAATAAATCGAAAAACCAATCCCCAAGAGATAATAAATAAAAATTTCGAGTATCTTTATTCAAATACGAAGTAGGAAACTAAATACTTGTATAGAAATAGAAAGTAAAAAAAACATCTCCTTCGAGTTTCTCTACAAATTGGCTATTTTAATTTAAACTTGGCTATTTTATATGAAACTTAAATAGTTCAAGTTGAAAAGAGCCTCTCGCATAAAATACAAAGTATTGGGCTTTTATTGAAACGGAATAAAAATATCTGTAAGTATCCAATTTGTGCTCCGGCTGTTGAAACTGCTTAATTTTATTTTTGAAAAAAAAAACCTATTTCAATGTTTGTTATTTTTTATTTATTTTAGTCCTTGATTTGATTTTTATTAAGGATCTACTTTCTATTCACGACTTTTAAATGGACTCTTAATGACTGCTTAAATTGGTATTCACATATATAGAATAGTGCTCAGCTGAAGATAATCGGACGAATATAACGTAAAGATGAAGAAATAATATTATATTTGATGATTTAAGCTTCCCCGTTATTAAGTACATAATTTCATCTCAGACCATTTTTTTTTATATAATTATTTATGAGTCCTTTAAACTACCATAAGATATGTCTGCATCATTGTGTTATTTTTGTAGAAAAATAAAAAGAAAATTTTACAACATTTTCTAAAATTTCTTTAAAAATTGTGAGATATTTATTCAACTGCATTTACGTGTTACATGTCAAAAGCGGTCAAGAGTTTTATTACACTGCACTCAAGATCAGAACAAAAGAACGCTCCCGTACACCGAAGGCAACGGCTTGCACTGGGCGACTTGACTTGGAAATCTTTAAAATCATTTTACTTTTTTTTCAGCTTCATGTCTTATTCCCCACGCGGCATGAAATTGGGAACCTAGTCTTAAAACACTTCTTTCCGTTCTCTGGAATCCACTAAATTTGAGGTAATGCGTATTAAGTGGGAAAACTCAATGCCGCGCTTTGCCTACCATAGCGAAAAGGAGAAATGAAAATATTATTATCCTCGAGTGGGAATAGAACCTACTGCGTTTATAGTTATTTAATTTTTTCTCTCTTTATATTTGATTGTACTTTGATTAAATTAGGGATTTTCTCTCAATGTATCAATTGAAATCATGTTTAACAATAGATTAAAACATAAATTAAATTTATAGAATAAGATTTAAATATTTTTTCATATGATAAAAAATAATAAATTATTGTATTTTTTATTAATTTTCTATAAAGCGCCTGGTTAATGTAGAAATTTAACGTTACTAATCTAGTTATATAAAGATGTATAATGTAAAATAGCGCTGTCGCGAAGGAGTGGCACGGCGTAGGGTCTATACACAAAAGGCAGTAGATTCGATTTTCACTCAAGGTAATTCAATATTTAATATTTAATAACATGGGAGGTCAGGCCGCTTAATACATAATGCAAGTCCTTTCGACGCCTCCTTGCTCTTATGTAGATCGTAGTATTGGTTTTACCGACGCTTGTAGGCAAGTATTAACATATTGATGTTTCTACATAGATTTTTTTTAATGAAAAAAAAAACACGGCAAACGAGCGTACGGGTCACCTGATGGTAAGTGATCACCGCCGCCCCCGGCCCCGTGTAGCATCAGAGGAGCTACAGGTGCGTTGCCGGTCTGTAAGGTAGATGGGCCCCGGGGCCCGGCATTACCCAATGCGAAACGCAGTGACCAAGACACTACTTAACGCCGGTTTTAAATGCCGGGGGTGGTAACA
>DWMZ01001965.1:0-15000 GCA_018249855.1 Eueides tales michaeli | reverse complement strand
TTCTAATATCAGGTGGTAGAGAGTTCCAACACCAGTACACTCTAATGCGTCACCTACCGACACACACTGATGAGAGGAACTTCCACTGCGACGCGTGTTCCAAGAGCTTTCGACAGCTGTCCACTCTAAGTCAACATCGGGCCATACATTCTGCAGCTCGGCCTTATGCCTGCGAGGTGAACTTTTATTACATAGATTAATTGCCTATATATATGTATATTAGCCAATAATTCAAAATTTAGAAATATATTATTGAGCTTGTAGAATTTTGTGCCTCATTAAAGTGTTAAGGGAGTAGTAAGAGAGTATTTTGAAACAGGAAGAAATGCTCTTTATAATATTTTACGGCTTATCTACATAGATTAATTGCCTTTATAAAATATGTATATTAGCCAATAAGTCTAAATTAAAAAAAAACATTGTTAAATTTGGAGGAATCTGTATCATTAAGGGGCTAAGGGAGTACTAAGAGAGTATTTCAATTCTGAAACGGGATAAAACGCTTCTTATCTCGCTCATTTAAATTAAGACACGAGCTACAATTTTCCTTTAAATATAATTCAAACTTATCTTTTATTTTCTTGTCGTATATAATAGAGAAACACATCACTAGTAAAAGAAGATTAAAAATTAAAATGTATTTGACAAAGCCTATACACCTTTTAATTTTCTTACATTAAATTATCGTAGTAAATACTTGTTGTAAATAATTTAATATAACTTGAACAGTGACATATTAAATGTATAAAATAATCATACTCAGGTGTGCAATAAAACGTTTAACCGCGTATCCACCCTCATCTCCCACCGCAAGACGCATTCCAATGAAAAACCCTATAAATGCCACATCTGTCCTAAGGGCTTCCATCAGAAAGGTCTACTCTTAATGTATCATTATATTTTTATATTAATTTATTTTTATTTGGTTAAGCATACTTTAGTACGAAAAAAAATTTTCTGTCTGCTCTCTACTTTTCTACAGTGTGTTTGATGAAGAAATCAATGTTAAAAAAAATCTAACCACACTAAGACAAATAACAAATATGTATCGGATTTGTACCCACGATTCTCGTATTTGTTTAGCTTATATCAACTACATATATTTTTTAGCTACCCTCTGTGTCCTACACGGGTTAGGCAGATAGTAGTGTAAGATAGTGTTAAGATATTCCGTTCCCATCAAGATACTTACGTTTGCCAGTTTCCACCAAATTTTAAAGGTATTGCGTGCTGAATGGTGGAACTAATAATATTTAATTTCCACAAGTGGGGGTCGAACTCACCTTCTATCGTGCTTACAATACCACGCTTATTGTGCCCCTAATTCATGATGTCCCAAGGCTACATTATTTAATTTTAAAATATATTTAATTATAGGTAACCTCCGCAACCACCTCTTCACCCACACCAACGAGCGTCCATATCGTTGTAATATTTGTTTGAAAGGATTTAATCAACAATCGAATCTTGTCTGTCATAAAAATAAGGTTATTGGCGTTTTTTTATTTATTTCATAAGAAAGTAATTTAAGATATAGAACGGTAATAAAGCAGGTTTATACTTGCTGTCGCATAGCACAACAGTGGGGAACTTCCTAGTATTTTTTAGCCCCTGACGCAAAAAGAAAGGTGTTTGATCTGTCTCTCTGTCAGTGGTGCCAGATTTTCCGAAACGTGACTTTTTTATCGCAACCCTTTTTCATAGCGGTGGTCCTTAGATACGTCCTTAGATACGTTTTATGAAAATGGGACCTATACTTTCAGGGCTACGAACATTTTGCCGAGATGAGGTAGTAATTAGTTTAGTTGGGGGCTTTTTAATTTTTTAGTTTTTTTTACATTTCTTTCCCCAAATACCATTCATTTTTCATATAATTGAAACACTGTGTTACGAGATGCTGTGTGACTAAGGGAGCATGGGCAGCAGAAGATGGGTAGCAGCATCTTTCTGAAACCTTGGTTTTCTTTCTTTTTTCGCCAAACCGCCTGCCAAGCGTGGCGATTACGGCAACTGCCACCCCATGGATAGTCCCCGGCAGCCCTGCTACAGTAACTGCTATGGTAACAGCAGAGCAAGGGGCGCCAAGAATCACCGGGTAAAATCCGGCTACCAACACCGGTGACTCGAACTGGCAAAATATAACACGCGTACACTGAAGACTGACGCAAAGTTAGTAGAGTTGGAAGAAGCTATAAGTAAGGTACACTGGGATATTATTGGGTTATCCGAAGTTCAAAGATAGGGGGAGGATACGATAATCCTTAAGTCCGGTTGCTTGCATACTACCGGGAGGGCGTATCGGGTATATTGCCCGCAAGTCCCTTGTTAACAACGTGGTTTCCGTTGGTACTGTATCGAGCAGGGTAGCGTACCTGATACTCAGAATATCGAAACGAGATTTGTTGAATGTAATACACACTACACCCTGACAACGAAGTGGAAGCTATGTATGAGGATATCTCTAAAGCCATGCATAACCCACTTCAGAGTTGTAATGGTGGACTTCAAAATGCAAAGTTGGGGAAACGTTGCGGCGATGAGTTGAGAGTGGGGCAGTTTGGAATTGGGCACCAGAACGCTAGAGATCAAATGTCGGTTGATTTCATGGAGAAAGAGGGCCTCTACATAATGAACACCTTCTTCCTCTACATGATGAAACCCCAACAGCAGAAACGGATCTGGATGAGCCCGGATAGTAACGTCAGAAATGAGATAGATTTTATCATGTCGACGGAAAAGCAAATATTCAATGATATATATGAATGGCAGTGATCATCGATTGGTACAAGGCACATTGAATATCGATATTAAGCTTGAAAAATCTTGATTGATAAAGTCTACGCTCCGACCAATACCCGCACAACTTCAAAACCTGAGAGCTTTCAGCTCGATCTTCAAAACCGCTTCACAGGCCTTGAGAACAACTTAGATGTGGAAGATCTAAACAACAAGATGGTGGATACTATTCGTACAGTAAGGTACAGGTACTTTAAAACCCACCGTACTAAACCACAGAAACTCTCCGATAAGACTCTCCAGCTCATGGAACAAAGACGTGAAATGAGGCTACAGAAATCAGAGGATGCTAGTCGTTATAGGCAGCTAAATAGGCAGATATACGTCTTTGACATGCGTCCTTCGCCGATTTAATGTAACATATATTAAAAAGCGGTAGCATCATTTTGACGAAGTCTGAAATTCTGAGGGAGATAGAGAGTTTCTATGGACCAATGTATTTCACGCGAGCACCTGTTAAAAGTTTGGCTAAAGATCCAAGATCCCGGTTTACCCGACACTACTACACTGAAAATATCCTGGACGTCAGTCTGTGCGAGATTAGTATGGCTCTTGAACAACCTAAAAAAACCAAGGCGACGGACAACGATGGAGTCACTACAGAACTCCTGAGAGTGGGCAGTAGGCCGATACTTAAAGTCCTCCAGTGGCTGTATAATTCCGTCATTCTCGAGGGCAAAACGCCAAAAGCGTGAAGTGGAGGAGAGGTTGTTCTGTTTTTTAAAAAGTGTGATAAAACACTCTTGAAGAATTACAAATCAATCTCTCTCCTTAGCCATGTCTATAAGTTGTTTTCCAGAGTCAACACGAATCGTCTCGCCTGCAGGTTCGACGACTTTCAACCTCCCGAACAAGCCGGTTTCCGAAAAGGTTTTAGTACCATAGACCACATACATACATACACTGCGGCAAGTTATACAGAAGTCTGAAGAGTATAATTTGTCAAACAAATAAAACAAACACCACTATCGACATAGTGGTGTGTTCGTAGAGATACCTTAACACTTCATCCGAGTACAAAATCAGAGCTCTAATCCTATCCAATTGCAACGAGGTGTGAGATAGGGAGATTTAATTTCTTAGAAACTATTCACTGCGGCATTGGAGGATATTTTCAAGCTTCTGGAATGTAAAAGATACAGCTTCAATGTAAATGGCGAGTACCTTACTCACCTTCGCTTTGTCGATGGTGTTGTTCTACTGGCTGAGACCATAGGAGACCTGAACATAATGCTTGAAGATTTCAGTAGTGTATCTCAAAGATCAGGTCTAATATTAAGCATGGATAAGACGAAAATAATGTCGAACGCCCATGTTGTATCTGCTCCAGTTAGTACTGGGAAAACTACCCTCGAAGTTGTTGACCATTACGTATACCTGGGACACACGGTCCAGTTAAGTAAGTCCAACTTCGAGAAAGAGATCTCTCGTCAAATCCAGCTCGGATAGGCAGCATTCGGGAAGTTACAAAAAATCTTTGCGTCCAAACTACCTCTGTGTCTCAAGACAAAAGTCTTTGACCAATATGTGTTGCCAGTAATGACATACGGGAGCGAGACGTGGTCGCTAACTATGTATCTATGAGATACGGAAGGCTCAAAGTCACTCAGCTGGCAATGGAGAGGAGCTATGCTTGGTATTTCCCTACGAGATGGTCTCAGAAATGAAGAGATCCGTAGGAGAACAAAAGTTGAAGTGGCAGTGGGCGGGACACATAGCAAGCAGAAACGGTGGCTGTTGGGGCGGAAAGGGTCTCGAGTGGCGACCACGAACCGGACGACGCTCAGTGGGCGAGCCCTTTACCAGGTGGACGAGGATCTGGTCAAGATTGCCGGAAGCCGTTGAATGCGAAAGGCTCAAAATCAATCGTCGTAAAAATCCTTCGGGGAGGCCTATGTCCAGAAGTGGGCGTCGCACGGCTGAGACGACGAAGACGATGTAATGAGATGTATTTAACGCCACGTATTTTTACTAGAGCGAAAAATGAACATGATTTAAATATTGTCATTGCTTTGTTAGGGCATTTGAAGATATTTTAGGACGACACAATGAGTTACCTATTTATTTCATTATGTATACGTTATTAATTATTAATTTATATTATTTTTTTAATAAACTAAAAATATATTTAAATAAATATATAAAATAAATGATGATCATTTTTAATCAGGCTCATCCCGATGACAGTTTTCTAAATAGCTCCAATACCAGCAACAACTCCGTAAGACCTCTACAATCCCCTTCTGAGACGAGTCAAGTAGATGCTTCAAGGTATTTTAGACTATATATATCCTTTTTTCTCAGATTCGCGCTATATCCCGCACATGGCAGGGTAGATAGAGGGAACTTGGGAAACTTGTATTACGACGCTTTGTTCCCTTTTTAACTTTCCGCCGCTTTTGAAGTATTGCGTGTTGAGTGGTGGCACTCTTACTTAAATATTTTATTTCCTCAATTGGGGACTGAATCTGTTGCCTTTACAGCTGCATTTTATGCCCGCGCTACGACAGGTCTTATTTTAAACTTTAGAGTGTATTTTCAATGTAGTCTATTTTTTTAGCATCACGCTTTGTTCTGCGCACATAGGTACGCAAAAATAGGGTACAGTCCATTCTCCGCTTTCCTGCGTACATAAACTAGTGATCAATATACATTTCACACTCTGTCTTACAAAGCCCCGAAAAAAGCAAATAGTTTTTCAAAATAATACTTTAAGAAGTTATAAATAGATTTATGATATAATGTATTATGGTGAGGATTATAATGTACCTATAGATAAGATAAATGTTACATATTTTATTTCCTTGCTCTGGTAATAAGGCAAAGCGCGGCGTTGAGTTCCGCCACTCAATACGCAATGCCTCAGATTCGGCGGAAAGTGGGGAACGGAAGTGGAGCAGAGTGTCTTAACACTAGGTTCCCGTGTTCCCTTTGCCCTTTGCGGGATATAGCGTGAAGCTAGAATAGAATAAATAAGATAAATTTGCCAAATATGTTACTACTATTTGGAAATGCTTATACAAATTGTATACATTTCGGAAAAATTGAACGCTTTAATACAAAATAATTTCTATGTAATTATATCCATTTTTGCATTTCATTAATACACTCGAGAAGTACTTACTATATATATTTTCGTAATTATACATATATATAAAAATTCTTAGGCCACCAACAGAGCAATGCGAAGTGACATCAACAGTGCCCTACATACCCCTCGAGCCTCCAATGCTCTGGCCCAAACCTGCTTGGGAGCTCTCAAAACTTGACTCAGACATTTGGAATGAAAATCCTTGGGGGAATAACGGGGTGATAGTGGACCCCATAAAGACTTATCACATGGGGGTGGCTCTGGCTACGAGGCAAACGCCCTTTGCGTTACTTAAATCTGATAATAATACACCTGTGCTCGTGAAAGTAGTGGATACGAAGCTGCCGGGTGGGAAGCAGGTTTCAGATATTGTTTTTTTTGAGTAGTTTTGATGTTATGTTGTGCAAAATTGATGAATTTGATGTTGTTTTTTCCGGAAATATTATAAAACAGCTTTATATTACTCCGTGTGAGGGTAAGTGTAAGAATCCTCCGCTCTCTACGTTTTGCTCAATTTCCAAGATGTTGTTTGTATGGTGGTGGAATTTAACCCTGCACTTGGTTTGCTACTTAAGTGGAGGAATGAAACTAATTTAAATATGTTAATTCCCACGATAGGGGATTGAATCCACAACCGTCACGACTGTACTTTTTTTTTGTAATGATATCTCTACAGACATTTGGTTCGTACCTCTTTTTTATACCATGATTTTTATTATTTTTTATATTGATCGATTTGTTCACAGTCTGCAGTCAGACGCTACACCGCTATGGTCTCTTAATCTATTGCTAAATAAATATAGAATTTTTCATTTTTCTGCAGATGCTTGTGCCAGCAACGGCAGAAGATTTAAAAATTGGTGGCAAAATAATTCTTAATGATGAGGAAAATTCGACTGAAACTCAAGTAAATAAATAATATTTTATAAATTATTTTATAAATTATTAAAAATACTCAGTTTGAATAATTTAATGATAGGTATTATGTGGCAACCCCACCAGGTGTAAAATAATATAAATAGCAGCGCCGTTTTTTAAAAATAACTAGTTGAAAAGCACAAAAACTCTCTTGTTAGCTGAGCGAAGAACTAATAATAATTCATTCCTCCGACTGGTAATAAGTAGTAACGGCTTGTAAATATATAAGATACACATTAATGGACAGTCCTTGTCACTGTGACAGACTGTGGATTCGATATCCACTTGAGCAAAATGCAATATAAAATATTTTCAAATTAAATATTTAACGTTTTTATTTCTTCGCTCTGGTAAGAAGGTAAAGCGCGACTTTGAGTTCCATCATTTAGTACGCAATGCTATAAATTTAGTTGGAAGCGGGGAACGTAACGGAGTGTCCTTACTCTAGGTGTCCGAGTGTCCCCGTTCTACCTTACTATATGCGGGATACAGCGTGAAGCTGAAAAAAATATTACACATAATTCCCAATGGGGACATGTTTCGTTCATGTGAATTAATTGTATACCCATCTGCATTTTGGCAGAAGATATAAGATATATCTGCATTTTAGCAGAAAATATAAGATATATAATCTGGAATTTAGTTACTGAAAGATTCCAGTGAGCGGTAAACGTAGAATAGGGTGTTTTGACATTGCTTTCTCCTCCTACCTTGACATATGTGGTATAAAGCGTGAAAAAAAAACAAGAAAAATTACCGTACACATTTAATATAATCTGCAATCAGAAAATAAGCATACGAACACCACAAGAAGTGAACACGGCGTTACAAATCCGGGTTCCAGTGGTCGCCACCGTCGTGCCCAAGGTGAAGCCCGGCGGGGGTCTACAGCTGTCTGTTGAAGAGCCGCATCACGCGTATTCTTCGTTGGCTAATGGTATTTATACTAATATGCACATTTAGATTGTAGGATGATCTATTACGCTGTATGGTAGTGTAGGCAAAGGGAACTAGAGAAATCTTGTGTTGAGGACACTTCGTTCCGTTCACCACTTTCTGCCAAATTTGAGGCAATATGTTAAGTGGCGGTCAACGCCGGGCTTTGTTTTTTTGCCAAAGGGAAGAAAGTGAAAAAATTGAATATTTCATTTTTTCAAGTGGCGATCTAACCCACGTTTGATTCATCTGTTGTGTCACAATCACACGCCTGTTACCCTGCGCTACGACAGTCCTTAATAAAATTCATGTTTGTGATAATATAAAGAAAACATATTATTTATGTAGTAAGAAGAACACAGAATGTAATATGTACCTAATATTATATAATAATAACCGATAATTTTGATTTTAATATTTACCATATATATTAGATTTACTAGATTTGTTCTGTTCCATTCAAAATACATAAGTTATTTTATATATACGCCTAGTGTTAAAACACTTCGTTTGGCTCCCTACTTTCGCACTAGAGCGAAAAAAAGAAAATATTAAGTAATCCATTTGAAAATATCAAATATTTCACTTCTTCGAGTGAGGATCGAACCCACAACCTGTCATTTATTTACATCAGAGAATTGTACCTAAAAATATAATAATGCTTTATATTATAGTTATATCTATAATCTTGAAAGACTCCTCAACGTTGATAAAATATTTTTAATTTAACTTTTGATGTAGGAGGAGAAGGAAGTTCCAAGGCGTGTACAGTGACTGCGTCTACTTCAGCCGTTAACGTGCAACCGCTTGAGTCTAATAGTTTTGACCCTAATATGAAACCTGGTGAGAAAAGTAATATTCAATTAATCTATATAAAATAATATTTTCACCGCAAGAGGTGAACATAACAAGTTAAGTTACTTATTGTTATAGATTTATTAGAAAATATGAATATGTGTATTCAGTTGCAGCTTATTTAATAATAATATAATGTCTTAAAAATCTGTCTACATACGTTTTTGAGTGAATGAAGATTTATCATCATGACGCAGCGATACAAGCGTGCGACTGTAAAACGAGGCAGGTTCTATGTTCAAACAAAAAAAAATGACTCACCTGAGTAAATGATATATTTAATAGTTTTACACGTTAAGTTTCGCCACTCAACGCGTAATTCCTCTATAATTCAGTGGAAAATGGATAACGGTAGTATCTTAAAGGGGACGGAGTGTCTTAGCACTAGATTTTCTCAGGTTTCTTCTGCCTACCCTGTTATGTGCGCGAATACAGAGGAAACCAAAAAAAAGGATTATGAATAAACATGTGAAATACACACAGGTCGCGCTTGTACGCCTCCGTTGGATCTCATCTCTCTTGATCTGTTCGAGCCTATAGGATGCATTCCTTTAGGTAAATATTATTTTATATATTTAATATTCACACTTATTAATTCAATATCTTATTAAATATCGTTTCTCGGTTACTCTTGAAACAATAACAATATATAGAAACGTATAAAATATTAACATAATATCCGACTCAAAACGATTTCTATAGTTTATTTTTAATAATGGAATAGATATATTATTTTAGAAATTGTTTTGAATTAAAGCATACAAATAACTAGTCAGTTACGCTATCATGCAATTTAATGTAAAATTCATCATTTTTTTTATACTAATTATCGTTATTTAGTGTTAGATTATTGCGAACTGTAATAAGAAAAATAAAGTTTTCAGAAATAAACTATTGTTATGGTCGGTTTTACCGACTGATAGTAGGCTTATCTTCCAGATAAGCAATGTCTTTTCGCGTGTTGCCGTCCCGTCACCTATTATGTTCTTTCGTTCTTTCGTTATTGTCTACCAGATTAATTGTATAAAAATTTAATGGTGAAACAGATAAAAATATAAGCAATCTCTGTCTGTGAGATCTAAAACCTTTTTATAAGATTTTGTATTCGGTGGTACTGGCTCTTAATTTAGTAAATAAATATCTAATGTAAATTGTTAGTACTTTATTTCAAACGAAAAGATTAAATTTAGTAAATTTTCTACTAAAAATATTTATTAAATGGTGAATTAATTTCAGCAGGTCCACAAATAACAACAGTGGACAACATCGACCAGCCCCCGAACGATCCGGATATATTGTTTATTAGGAAATTTGAAGTAATTTCATTATAATTATTGTTTCTTAATGTTTATAACTCGAGACCAATATCATAGGCGTAGTGTGACGACACCATCTGGCTGTTTACATGTTGGTTGGTATTCAATACCCTGTTGTATTTCCGTTCCGGCAAGGATAGTAAAATGCGGGGTTGAGTTTGCCATTCAGCTAGATTATATTTGGGAACGCTGCTAAGTTAGAAAATAGTGAAGTATAGAAATATTTTAACTTACATAATATGCGTATCGTGCTCAATTTTCACTACGTCAGTTTACCATTTTTTCCATTATTGATTTTTGCTACAATTTGAAAAAATAATGTATTTATATATTATATTTAATGTGTTTATTTTCAGGAAAGCATTCCTTTATCTGATTCAGATTGAAACAAGATTTTTTTACGTTGTCAATGAAGTTTATTTTTAAGTATAATGAAGTAATAATATATTGTTTTTCGTTTGCTATTTATAAAAATAAAGTATTTTTGGTATGACGTTTTCTTTTTTCCCTGATTAAGTAATTGTAAATTCAGGCTTGTTTGAGTGAAAGTTCTATAACGGAAATATGTTTTTTTGGCTTTACGCTGTATCCTGCACATGGAAAAGTAGGCATAGGAAACTTGGTAACTTAGTGACAAGATACTCCGTTCCCATTAACATTTTTGGCACTGTGTTGAATGGTGGCACTCAATTACACGGTTTTCTTTGTTACCGAAAGAAAAAAAAGAAAAAAAAATGAAAATATTAAATGTTTCATTTCCTTCTTTCTGTGGATCCGAAGCCGCTATAACCCATCTATTTCGTATTTTTTTCAGTCTAATAAGATAAATCTTAGCGTTGATTTTTGCCAATTATTACAGATATTACAAAAAAGACTATTTCTTTTTTCCAAATAAATATCTACCGAAATAACAAAATATATTTAATAACTATAATCCCTTCAAAAACGACAAAAGGCAATTTCCTGTTAACTGTAAATAATCTCATATAATGAAGACGTCCTATTATTTAGCTTAAATATCCTCTCTGTATCGCATTGTGATCGCCACGTGAACGGAAATAAGCCCTTTTGGGGTAGCATTGTTAGGAAAATCGATAACAGATGGCGTTAGTTGCGTAGAATTTTACTTCTTTCATATTCACTTTTATGCTGGTATTTTATTATATAATTAGCAAGGTAGGCAGTAGTCTATTTAGCAAGGTTGGCATAGTTTGATTTAAGAAACTTTTAAAACAATTGTTTTTTTAGCTCTGTATTCCGCACACAGCAAGGTAGACAGACGGAACTTGGAAACTTAGTGTTAAGACACTTTGTTCTGTTCCTCACTTTCCGCCGAATTTGAGGCAATGTTTATTGAGAGGTGGAACTCAATGCCGCGCCTTGCCTTTATACCACAGCGAATCAATGAAAACATTAAATATTTATTGTGAAAATGTTAAATGTTTCCTCAAATAGGGATCGAACCCACGACCAGTCACGTTTAGAGTCACTGGCTTATATCCTTACAGCACAAAAGGCTTCAAAACAAATTTTGAGATATTAAACCAACGTTTTTTAATTGTACCAACGGCACAATTAAAAAAAACAAGTTTCCATATGAAGCAAACAAAAAGATAGAGCATACTGTCAATGAAAAAAATTGAATGTTTTATGCAATAATATTTATTCTTGTTTTCTTAGTAAAAATGACTAAGAAACCTAATGTTTTATTTAAATTTCAATAGCGCTGTTATTTGCAACTTCATGACAGATGGCGGTAGCAGTTATGTAATAAATTTAAATATCTTTTTTATTTTCAAGAGGCAAAAGACAAGTTGTACAATATTATATACAAAAATAGAGAGATTAGTCGCTCTGGCAAAGAGACAAGCGGTGTTGAGTTCCGCCACTTAACACCCAACAGCTTAAAAATTGGACAGAAAATTGTGAATTGACTTAACGGAGCGCTTCAACACTTGGTTTTCAGGTTTACCCTGCCTATTTTGATATTTAAGAGGATCAATGTGAATATATAAAGAAAAAAAAATTAATATATCAAAGATATACCTAGTTAGGATTGTTGTTTTATGTGTACAATATGTTGTCATTTTATCTGTAAATTGATTGTGAGACCCCATTCCAACTCGGAGCAACAATCGAACTAAATTATTTTCATTTCCTATATGCAAGGAAGATAACGCGCGGCGTTAAATTCCGCAACACAAAAAGAAGAGAATGGAGTAATGCCTTAAAACCTTGCATTCCTTCCAATTGCTAGATCAACACCGCTACTTATTTCTCCGTCGGAACAAAAACTTTTTGAGCCTAAAATAATCTTTGTATGAGCTTTGTGTTTAATAAAGTCATTCTATCTATATTTCTCTAAATGTTGGCTATTAAACATGATTCATCCATAATTTCACATATTCAATTACACCCAAAATTAAACTGCAGGACAAAGGCCCAGCTTAGAAGCACCCAACTTTAAAATACACATCGTTAGTTCAATTCTGAATCGGTTAAATTAGAAATAATTACAACATTCCCTGTACCATTAACCGCAAAAAATGTGTGCCATAAAATTAACAAGTAGAATGCTACAATAAAATGCGAATTACTCGCGTTCAGTTTTTTACCAAAGGCCCACGCGTGGCGGTCACGTGATCGAAAATATTAAAACTGGTGTCAGATCTGACACGCGGCCTTTCCCACCAATAAATAGAGAAATCCTCTGGCAACCCTATTTATCTAACTTACCCCAAAAAATAAATTAAATCAAGCTTTACTTTATCAAATATAGAGTCCATTTTCTTTAACCTCAAAAATCTTAGACCGATTTCCAAATATATATACAAAATTGAACTTTATTTGCTAGTAGTAGAGTTCAAATTGATTTATTTTGATATATAGTGACATAAGGGTTGTCGTCAATGAACTAATACCGCCCCGGACGGTTATCAAATAATGTGAGCACGTGTTGATAGAATAGAGGTTTTTTATGGATTTTTTTGTCGTGCGAATCAGAAGTGGCGTCTGGTACCGACTGCCTTACAATGGCATGCTGTGGGAATTGAAATTGAAATATATAAACTATTTTATTCAGCTTTAAGCTTACGAAAAGCTGTTTAACTAAGAACTACTTAGAAAATTATATGATATATTGTGAAAAAAATATGTTATTACTTATATGCCACTCAATACACAATACCTGAAATTAACACTAGGTTCCCAAGTTCCTTCTAGCTACCCTGCCAAGTGCGAGAGACAGCTGAAGCTGAAAAAAGAACGTATATATTACTAAATTTAAAAACATATAAAAATTTGAACAATAAACATGAAGCAGGATTTGAACCCGTGCCTCTTGGAAACCGTCCAATGGCTTAGTGGTCAGAGCGCTTGCCCGGTTTCCAAGAGGCGCGGGTTCAAATCCTGCTTCATTCAAATTTTTATACGTTTTTAAATTAAGTATTTTTCTTTACTAAGTGTGGAATAACGCTTTAAAAATAGTAAAACCATATATATTCTTGTTAATTATTTTATATAAACTTTTTTATATAGTTTATACAATATATTTTACGAGTATGTAGGTTTATTAATATTAAGTTTAATTATTTTATACTTTATTAATGAATGTGTCGTTTTCAACATGAGTATTAATATATGTACCCACACTTGCTATATAAAAATCATTTTGAAAACCTTAATCCAGTTACAATAAAACGAACTATCAATTTCATAAACTATGCTTCAAAAACAAACACGCGTCCGATCCCTCTTCAGCTCCCCCTATAATTTCATATTTTGATTATGATATCAATGTCAACCATTTTTTATATCGTTTCTCTATTGTTATATAATACACATATTAAGCCATTAAAAGTCGCGTGCCAATACAATATAATATTTCACACGTATAATGGATTCGATTCATTGTTAGGGCTATTTATGAGAAATGTTTTTTTTGTCGTTTGTTTTATTTGTTAATATGGTGATATAGAGATTTCTGTTTTTTATTGTTTATTATGTATATTATGTATAAAAATTGAGTAAAGGATTTTGATCTAGCGACCGCTTGAACGGCTTGGAGAGGTATAAATTTTACTTCGCTAAAATGCTTATAAAATATTTCTTAGTATATTAATGAAATAATGTCGCTTATTTCGGTTTTTCTAATTTAAAAATAAAGAAGTGATAGCAACGATGTTAAGTTGTGGCGTTGAGTTCCGTCACTCAACGCGCAATTGGCTTAAGAATTTTGTAAAACATAATTATATATAATAAAATTTCTACTCATGAATCATAAATAAGGTAAATTAGATTTCAAATAATTTTTGTATACATACTTAGTAAATAATTGTGTAAGCATAAGACAGTTATGAACAAAATAGATATTATGTATAATAAAAATATTTAAATAACTCTTCAATTTTTACTCTAAGTAAATTATTATGATACCTTTAAATAAAATGACTTAAAAACATATATATAACTTAAAAAAATATCATTTAAAACTAGCTTTTTTATAATATATAGGTGTGCTTTACACGAGAAGATCTTTCAAAAATTTTAAATTCACCATCCATCTTGTTTTGGCTGCCATTTTGGATTAACTATAAAATAAATTGTAAACAGAACTGAACTTATAATACACATATTAGCCAAAATGGACACTGGGAAAATGTCAAATTGAGCTTGTAAGATTACGTAGAGGGTAGAGAAAGGTAGGTAGGCCGTTCCGTTGCCTACTTTCCGCCGAATTTAAGGCATTACGTGTTAAGTGGCGGAACTCGTTTGCCTTGTTACCAGAGCGTAAAAATGAAAACATGAAATATTTAAATTAAATTAAATATTTCATTTTCTCGAGTGGGAATCGAACCCACAACCCGTCGCGTTTACTCCTTGTGCCCCTGCGCCACGACAGGCCTCATTCTACAAGTCATATATGTCAAAAAACTAAATAACACTGTCATGCTTCATCAGTACATGGAAATGAAAGGGCCAAGTATAAAAGTATAAAGACATCCAATGTGACGGACGAAAGCGGATAATCCGTGGCGTGTGTCAGGCGCGTGGCCGAATCGTTAATTATTGTCACATATACAATTGGTG
>DWMZ01001964.1:0-15001 GCA_018249855.1 Eueides tales michaeli | reverse complement strand
GCGCTATTTGGAAGACGCGCACGACACACGACACATATCGTATCGAAACGAACTTACTCTTATACGTAGGCTATATAGCACAGTTGTTTGACACTTGGAAGATAATTCTACGAAACCGTCGCCTTACGGTATATGTAGAAGAATAGTATAATATGAATATGATAAGATTACACACAGAAGATGAATTAACTTGTATGAATACTCGGTACGACAAAGTCATCCGTTTGTCTGTATCAACAGTTCTTTGTCTATTCACATTAGTATTTCAACACGCTCACCCATTACTGCTTAAATAATAGCGTAATACAAATTTAGTTAGAATATATTAGGTATTACAGTGAACTGTAAATAGGCTGTTTGAGCGCAATATACGAGCATTAGCTGAGTTGTAGTGGGAGCTCGGTTTAGATTTTGCATACTTTATTCAGCTGTCGAATAGTTCGAGTGTCACTGTTTTCTAAATAGCTTAACTTTAATAATGACAAAATATATCAAGCTTTAATTTAACTGCGACAAAATATTTGAAATCTTAAAAGTGTGTATATTTTTTCAAGTTTGTTGGCAATCAATGTGCGGCGTTAGGTTTCGCAATCTAACGTTTAATGTTCTTTTCATCGTTGTAAATAGAGTAAAGTGATGGTAAATGAATGCCGCACGTTGTCTACTTCTGTGCAAAAATAATTTGAATATAATATTCAATGTATATTACAATTAATGTGTTTACAGTCAGATGCGGGATCGAGCAGAGTGGGCATATGAATAACTACACTAAGGAAAGAAAAATACTGGTTTAAATTTTACTTTTTTACCACTAAGGATATTGACCTAACGAATAGGAAACAAACGAGTGACTGTAAACGTGACAGTTCATAGAATGTTTATTTTTTAGCTTCTTGTTTTATCCAGCAAATAGAAAAGTAGGCAGAGGAAACCCAGTAGATCTAATACAGTTTATTACGCGCTTTCCGGTACTGTCTGTCAGTCCTACTATACATATGCGGGATAAGCAGGACTCCCTTAATATTAAACATTTATTCTATTTTCAAATTAACATTTCTACAAATAACAAGTAAAAATAAAAACCATTTAAATCATATAACATTAGATTACTTCAGTCCGCTAACTGCCTTGCAAAGTACACTGGATTTAGTAACGCAGCTTGCAACGTCGCTTTAGGTATGGTACGTAATTTAGTATAACAAAAACTTTTCATACAGAACATTAAACTCAGGCTGAGCTTTGTTATTAGTGTTTTATGTAAATTTCTAACTTTATATAAGTGGCATATGCAAGTAAATTTATAAATTAGCGGCACGGCGTCTGACTATAAATGTGAAGGTTCTGGGATTATTCGTCACTCAAGGGAGCAAATTATTTTCAAGTTATCGCTGTCACGACAGTGTCATGAAAATTGATCGGTGTGTGGGGAACGGAGAGTCTTGGTACAAGTTCTCTCTGCCTATCCTCCTATATGTGGGTTACAAAGTGTAACCTAATATGGATTAATATAGATTTATAGCGATGTATTCAGCTCCTACTACGCGTATGTACTCGTAGCTCAGTAACTATTAAATAGTCGTGGTTATATAAATTATAATTTTTGTCTGTGAATTTAAATAATGACATCTCTATCTCTAGTACTATTTCAACTACTTATATATATTTATAGTAGTATGTATATACGAGTGTGAAGTACGCTTGCTGCTTACACGTTGTGTTGTTATGGAAGTGTCGATTGGCTTTGCTGAGTGTGTTAATATATTTATCAGTCTATATACTATGTATGTATGTATGTATGTATGCGTGTGTGGTTGTAGAGACCTACCGGTCTCTATCAAATCTAATTAATCAATTTCAATGATTGTTATGTCAATAGACTCGTCTGAAGCCTGCGGTCGTCACTAAATACGTGACAATAATAAAAATACTTTATATTTTGAAATATCTAAATTGTATAAATACGCTTAATCTGTAAATCTTTTACTTCTAGCTAAATGCCCTAATTAAGTTACTAATTTTACTTCCAGTAAATTAAATAGTCACAAATTCATTGTCCAATGTTCTCAGTCAAGGCGACACGACGGTGAGGCGCCTGTGAAGGGGACTTTATTTTATCTGAGTGGGTCTTAAATAGTAATAAAATTAATTTACGAGTAATTAAATTATATTTTTGCAATTAGAGTCTGTACAAGATAGAAAACAATATAATCACTATATATTTCCCGCATATATTCAGAAATACGTTATTTATTTTATTACTGTACGTTTATTCATTATGTATACAACACAAGTTTCTTGTTCAGTTTCCTTTATCTGTTAAGCAGAAAAAAATGAAACTGCTGAATTGTACCAGAGAGCTTTATATTTTAAGCTAATCTTTTATTAGCTAAAACATCGCATAATAATAAACTCGAGTGCGTCGATGTCAGGAGCAATAAGCTGTTTTGAGATATATTGCAGAAGCAGCAATAACGCCATAAAAGCGGGCTGCATGCCGGAGATCACCCGCCGCCCGATATAACACGGTACCTTCGATAGTTTCGACAGCTTGCTCGCTCTGAACTTTAAGGATAATCCCATTATATAGTTATTTATATTTTTTTATTATATACTACGCTAGACAGTTATTAAGTTTTTTTACTGTTATAAAAGTGTTATTTCACACGAATAATACTAAATTTCATAACGTATAAAAATCTTGCCTCGTTCAAAAATATATAATAAATAGCATTATATCTTACCAAATGATAATTCTAAGCAAATTGCCTTGAGGACAGGGAGAGGCGCGGGCTCAAATCTTGCGTCGTCCAAATTTTTATACGTTTTTAAATTTAGTATTAGTCATCAAGTTCATGTCATATTTAACAAGTTCGAGCAAACACATTTATTTGAAGAAATCGCGACCATCGTGATCATTCAGTTTATACTAGAAGCAAATGTGACTTTTAATATCTATTTACTTATTATACAGTTAGGCTTTCCGAAGCATTTTTCTTGACCAATATCGTCGAAGAGACAAAATTACTAACTCGGAAAGATGCTGCTGCTTGGTCTGCGGAGAAAACTGGCGACAAAGTCAACAGCTGCTCTATTCTTTAACTAGAAGTTACTCCGCGTGAGATTAAATTGATATTAGGCCTATCCATTTTATCCTTTAAGTCTTCCTTCCCGCACAACGTGTAATATTTCATAGCATTACTTTGCGAGTCACGATAATGATAGCTCGTTTAAAACATTCAACCAAGTTGGAAAATTCAAATTCGCTTCTCCTCCACATATGTATTTTATGACTTTAATACATGTTATTTAACTTTAAAAGGAAAACAGATACCTGTTATATGTTATATGTATATTGTATATATGTTTTTAATTCTACAACGGCCAATGATGCAAGCCTTTACGCGTGGAGGTAGATTTCTCGTCATTTGTACAAATGGTTTTGTACGAGTATATCCGCATATAGCAGAATAGGCAGAGGAAATGAATGATGAAATGCTCAGCAATTTTGTCCACCTTTCTATATATGTGATGGGAGACAAGTAAAAAAATAGGAATAAATTCTTTTATTTTGAACTTCTAAACAAAAAAATATATTTGTATTTATAAAACTTCTTTTACTAAGTAACTGACATACGCACAGACAAACTCTCGACTTGAAGGCTCAAATGTACTTGTATGTGGGTCAATGAGGTAGTGTAAGGGAGGATTTCGTAATATTCCTACAGAAATAGGAAAACGTGGGATTTTCTTTTTAAATCGTTATTTAAAATCCATACAAATAAAGCAGCAGGCGATGATAGTATTTTCATTTTTGGCCTTGGATTCATGACAAAATGTTTACGTAAGTATATAGTTATATGAAGTAAAAAAAATAGTTTTGTTAGTTCTTTCGTAGTCAATAATGTTACATTGTTCCGGTACAAGTCTTACGGAGTCGACGTGTCGCTGTAACGCATGCTTGGGCTTATACGAGCTTATGATTTAATGACAAACAATACTAAACGTTCAAACAATAAGATAAGGTAGTTTATAAATTAATTGTCTTTATTACAGTCATTACCGCATATAAATGTATATTTATTTATTCATATACAGTAAAATTAAAAATAAGATACAAAAAACTTTGTTGCATACATCCTTTTGCCAACTAGATAAGAACTGAAGATTTGCTCCTCTTTTTAGTTAGTTCAAGGCTTTTATTTAATTAATATAAAAAATATTTAACTAATGAATTTGTTTGGTTGAAAATAATGGGCAACTATAATGTTGAGCTTAAAAATATACGGTAAGAGCTTCGTGAGAAAAATATACGGTAAGAGAGTATTTAGGACTATATTATTAGGTATAATGATACTCTTCATTTTTTTATCTAACCACGAGAGCGAAGACGAAATTAAAAGCTTGTGTAAGCTTGTATTCTTTACTTTATTATTGTATTTTGTGTTAACACCAGGTTACTCTTATTAAGTTTGGCAAAAAGTGAAGAAAAAAGTCCAAGAGACAGAACAATATTTTATATTGCGGTTAATTTTGTATAAAATGACATCTTTCAGTTTCACTACTAATTGCACAGAGAAAATAAGAAAAAATATCTTATGTTTGTATTTTCTGTAATCCCCACAACAATAACCGTATCAAATATTGATAATACCTTCGTATAAAGTGAGTGTACATTTTCTACAAATCCAAAATGAGATTGTAAGCTATGGAAAAGAAAAAAATAATAATTTGATTTCGGTTTTAAAATAAAGTGCCTTTGTTTTACACAAGCTTCTAATGACGTCGGGTGGATTTTTGTTTAGAGTAACAAAAATAAAAATCAAAGCGAACATTAATAACTTTCTCACGTTCTGGCATTTCTTTATTTATTCAATAACTTAATTAGAAATAAAAAAAACGTCTCTAAATATAACGTAATTCTGTATAAATACAAAATTTAGTAAATTCGTGGAACTTCCGTATTCTCAAATGCTAAATCTTAAATTTGAATAACTTAATATAAAGAGCACTGTGAGCTCAGAGCTTCTTTGGCTTTCTTTGTTTTTTATATTTGAATTAAAATGTTTTAAACACTTAAGTAAGAGTAATTTGAATATAAGTATGTTTCTAAATATTTTGTACTTTGTGTGATTCCACATTTCTCTTATGATACTATTGCACGTGCACTTATCGCAACTTTTTATACAGCAGCATTTATTTAGGAAGATTTTTATAAAGAAAGTTAAATTAGGGATAATTGCTTAGAATTAACATTTGGAAATGCATTTAAAATTTTAATTTGCATTGAGTGTAAAAACAGCAATTACAAACCTACTCTGCTTATTTCGTATGGAAAACAGCGTGAAGCTACTTTAAAATAAAAATAAAATAAATTAACACTCAATAGGTGTGATCTATAAACTACTTAGTAAATATCCAGCATTTAGTTAAAATATATACAACAACGACGCGGCGAAAGCAATCTGTAGTTAAAATTGTAAGTAGTACTTTTAATTAAATAGCTCTTTTTAACAACTTAGTGCGGTAGTTCTGTGAGCTTTATATGACTGTTCTATATAAGTGTGTTCTAGTTTATGTGTAGCTTTAGATATTTTTATTTTATTGTATGTTTAGAATGGCTTTTACATCGCAGCAGGGTAAGCATAAGAAATCTATTTTAACGTTTTTAATATTTTTAAATTTATTTAAAATCCGTTTAAAAATGATACTTCGTCCTTACAGACCTACATTTATGAGATTTTGCACGAAATGAGAACTTAGGACAAAATTAAGAAAAAAACATTAATAAATTTTAGTATTACAAAAAACAAAAACACTTATTATAAACTTATATTTGTAGTTCACTTAATATACAAGGAATGCATCTTATTGGAAATTTAAGTTTGTCAATTTTAATCACCGTACTATAAAAAATCTTCAATTATAATGAAATTGTACATATAGCTATGGGCGCAAATCATTCCGTGTAATGTTGTTATTGCTTTTGGAAATATTTTATGCCTTTAAGATTAATGTTATGGATGACCTTTTGTAATATAATTACTAAAAAAGGATAATTTTTATATTTTAAAATATAATTTAACAGATATACGTTATATAAGAGTATCTGGCTTCGAGATTTTATTCGATTGATCTGCTTCGTTAGTAGTAAATTGATTACACTTTCATAAAAATCTACGGACTCAATTAACAGATTTATTGTAAAAACTTGTATAACTTGAAGCTCTATAACTATACGTAACGAATAAAAAGACGAGAACTAAGAAGAGAGAGAGAGAGGTGCTAGTTTTCAGAAAGCTCTCTATTTTTTGTCTGGATTCGAAACATTGTTCGTTTAATAACGATGAACTTTACCTATAATTGCAGAAAAATGAAACTAATTTATATATCTGAATGGAAAACTTAAAATTTTAAATACAAAAGACAGATAAATAGATTATTCGTTCACTTTATAGTGTCTTAACAAAAATGTAGGTAGTATAGGACGTGGAGCTTATTTTTAGTATATAGTAGAGTAGACAGAGGGGAGCTAGTGTTAATACTTTCAAGTTCCCGCTTTCCGACCAATTTTCAAGATGTTGCGTGTAGAATTGCGGGACTCTACGCTGCTCTTATCTTTTTAGCAGAGCGAAAAAATGTTATAACCTCAAGTGAAAATTTAACCAACGGTGTTGTTACAATCTAGTATAGATAAACTTACTAAAAGTTCTGTGACTCACAACACAAGTGTTGCAAACGACGGAAGTTACTGGCCCCAGGTATGAGGGTTACATGAAAATAACTATGTGTCATGTAATGAAATAATATTACCTACCTAACTTGACGTTCCTGATATTAATGCGATACTTTAAAACATTCTGCCATCGCTTGGTTATCGAACTTAAATTAGTTATGTATACATAATATATTGATTTGATTTGAAAGCAGAAATTAAAAATCATTTTACAAATTATTATTAGAAACTTGTTATAAGGAACATGACAGCAAATTAATTTCGTCTTTAAACTGTAAATCGACTAAATAGAGCAAGGAGCTTCTTCAGTTTGTAAACAAACAATGACGCGAGAACCAATTTAACTCGGCATCCTATAATATTGAACACACAGTGTTCGTAATTAATTCTCCTTAGCTCAGTGGTTGTTACGATCGAGTACAGTTTGGGTTTGGTATTTATATTTCCATGTATCATATAAAGTATATGAATATGTTACTTCTAACTACTACTAATGTATATGTTACTTCGTTCATCATTACAAATCGGACTCACGACCATTAAATTCATAATTCTTTGTATTTCCAGTTTCACAATTTATTATGTTCCATGTCATTTTAATTTTGTTAGTGGAATTTTTTATTTTGTTTCTAATATGTAAAGATTTTGCCATGGAACATTCTTTTTTAAACAATTTTTTGAATAGTTCTTAACATAATTAGTAAATGATTCACTGTGGTTATATGCTTTTTCACTATATAGTTCGTATAACCTTTGTCTACTCTTATGAATTCCCACAGTCGCCCAATTTACATTAAATGATAAGAAACTCCTGGAGTTTACTATTTTAGAAGTAAATACAGCACTAAACTCATTTTTGATAACATTAAAAAACTTCCCATATAGTAAGTTGGGTTTATTAATACACTGTAAGTTGAGTTTTGAGTTGTATTTCTTCTAAACTTTTCTATACGACCAGTTGTCATCGATACACAAACAATTTTGTTTTCTTTGCAAATTTTATTTTTACTAAGTTAAATGAAGCCAACTGACCGCAATGATCTGAGCTTAACATATTAATTATTGATTTTTCTTTTGGTAAAAAGTTTGTAAAAATATTATCAATACAAGTGGCGGTACAACTAGTTATTCTT
Organism: Eueides tales michaeli; assembly: GCA_018249855.1. Classification (NCBI taxonomy): domain Eukaryota; kingdom Metazoa; phylum Arthropoda; class Insecta; order Lepidoptera; family Nymphalidae; genus Eueides; species Eueides tales. Next base: position 7,135 of record DWMZ01001964.1, on the reverse strand, counting down.
GTTGGCTCGTGAACATGAACTACAAGATACAAGGTGAAGTTGAATATAAATAATTAATAAAAAGCGTAACTCAAACCGTGCAGAGCGATTTGCAGAGGATTTTAAAAGTATATTTTTTACGTAATGTGGAATAACACTTTATAAATGTTAAGCCCTACTTAAATAGTTTTATTTATCGCTTATTTAATTATCGCTTAAACAATTGCTATAATTTCAGTACTCTTTAAAAATGTAAGCCGGAACAACGTAAAGCTAACAGAGAGATTTTCCGTCCATACTAAAATAAAGTTCAAAAATATACATTTCCGCTCAACATTTTTAAAATAATTTTATAAACGGATTTTCATAAACCAGTTTTCGTTCGAAAGAACAAAGCTTTTGAGAGCCTTTAGTAGAAATAATTTGTTTTTTATGAAACGAATCTATATATTTATTAATTTGAAATTATGAAATCAAGACACTCCGTTCTTCTGCCTACCCTAAGGATATAACGTGAACATAAGTCAATTTGTAAAAATCTCCTTACAGAGATGAACATAAATAAGTTTTAACAAACGTATAAGGTTGTTGATGTAACTAGATGAGAACGTGCGGCTTAGTAGATCAGAGCACTTGGATGGTTTCTAAGAGGCAAGGGTACAAATCCCGTTACGAATTTGTATACAAAAATTTTATGACTTAAATAATCATACCTCCTACAATACAATATTCGCAAATAAAAGAAGAAATAATCTACTTAACTACTTTTGAACCTATCACATAAATACTGTATGTAAATTTGCGTAATTGAATGTTACTCTTTGTTAACCAGCGAGAAAAATATATTTAAACATATTATAGAACACTAAAGTTATGAAGATAACCATCGTAGTGGAAGTCAGATGCCCCTTAACATGGCGTTTGTGATAAAACAAAAAATGTTTCCCTACTTCCATAGTTGATAAAAGCATTTTTCTCGGTTCCTACGTATTTAGTTTAGAAAATAAAATGTTTTGAGACTCGAGAGTGAATAGTATTCCAGTACTATAGCTATTTTCTAGTGCTAGTTAACTTAATGGCGGTCTGGGATTATCCTGCGGTGTATGTGTGAAGCTGCTATTGTACCTCATTACGAGGTAATATGCTCACTGCTCCTTATAGACGCTTGTTTGTTTATATTTTAATCTTAGAGAGATGCTATAGAAGGATACTTACTGGCACAACACAGAGCTCGTCAATTCTTACAGTAAGATTACATGATAAAATTACAGAAATGCATATAATGTGTCGAAGAAATAAAAAGTAAGAAATTTCAAAAAGCATATATAATTAAACAATATAGTTTAATATTCATTTTTGTTTAATATGCGATCATTTGCCTGTAAGCGAGATAGTTGTGGGTTCGATTCACATTCGAGGGAACTAATTAGTATCATTTCCTCGCTGTAGTAACAAGACAAAGGTACGCTGTGCCATCGCGCCACGATAGTATAGTGCAGGTAAGAGGCTGTCGTGACCGTCTGGATTTGGTGCCTCCGTATTACTTTAAATGAAATAAAATTAACCAAATTAATCGCGTATATTAAAATTGAAATATATTTGGAAACCGGACGTTTCGCATTTGCATTTCAATTTCAGCATTTAATTAATCCGATTTAATTTGTTTCAATTTAAATGTGAAACAATTGCGAAAATCAATGATCTTATTAAAATTCGCGAGAATAAATTATCTTAATTTTCTTTGCGTTGAGTTGAACATCGTGTCTTAGCACTATGTTCTCTCTATTGTATGTGAGATATGTCTAAAGTAAAATATAAGGAAAGTTAAAAATTATGTTATCCAAATTCTCCAAGCGAATGAAATTGACTATAGCATAAAAACGAGAAATTACGTTATCTAACATTTATATTAGTAAACTTAGTACAGAATGTAAAACCTCATATATAACTGATTATATATATAAGGTTTATCATTCTGTACTAAGTTTACTAATATAAATGTTAGATACTCGTAACATACATGAGATATGATAGTACCTGAGTACTATCATATCTTATGTACTTAATTATAATAATAGAAACTCATTTCTTATCAGAACAAGTAGCGCAGCGCGACCGGGACGACGACGCACGTACATTCATCGTACAGCTAATGTATATTCCGGAGACATTACGGAGGGAAGTAAATTACTGGAGACAAAGACTTCACTTACAAGTATAACGAATAGCTCCGGTCGCCGCTACGAGGACGAGGACGAGCTACCAAGGAAGTACCTACCTTATTGAATACGCTTTATTTCAACTATAAAGGAGAAATGTTTTATGAAGAAATATAAAGGCTATTTATTACTTTCTTATGGTTTTATTCGAATTAACAGACATTGCAAGTCGTTCATGAGCGCCACAGCACGCTGTAGCGGTGTTCTTCGGCAGCCTCTGATTGTGTTAATGAATATACAACTTGTAAAAAAATTTACTCATTTTATATTTATTTTGTATACTAAAATACAGAAGATTTTCAAAAAAAAATGAAACTATGTCAAATTATTAAATATAGATTATAAGAAATATGCAACCACGCGACAACCGCAGGTTCTATAACCACTCGGAAAATAATTATTATTTATCACTCCATTGTGAAGTAACCTAACGGCGGCAGTATTTACAATTTTTAAAAATGTTAATATAGATTTATTAGGTATACGATTCAGCTTTACACTGAATCCTCTCACACATGTTTGTGAAGATATATAGATAGATGCATGGAGAGATAGAGGGACATTGGGTACCTAGCTGAAGACACTCCGTTACGTTCCACTGTCCGCCGAATATAGGGCATTACGTGTTGAGTGGCGGAACTGAACGCCGCGCTTTACCTCGTTACTAGAGTAATGAATATAAAACATTGAATATTTAAATTGAAGATATTAAATAATAATTTCTACAAGTGGGGATCGAACCCTCGTCCTGTTTACAGTCACATGCTTATAATAATTCTCATTTATAAAATGATATTTGACTACATGAGTTATGATTATTTTATAATGTTGCCGTATATTTCTATTGCAATAAGGTTCATGATCCGTAGCTCAATACCGCACTTTGCCTTTTCAAGATTTCAAAAAAAAAGTTTTTTGTATATAGAATGCCAATAAAATAAGTTACCAAAACAAAATTATTCCTACAAATGCACAATCAGTGTCATAATAATTATTGTTCCGGTGAATTGAAACAAGGATATTAAATGACATAATGAATGAGTCGCATATAGCGTTGTGCGACGAACTGACCGCAACCGTAATGAAACCCATCTGCCTTCAATTACCTTATTAAGTACTAGCGGCGGTCCGCAGCTTCGTCGGCGTGGACTTCCATATTATTATTACCCCTTATTTAAATTACTTTCACGCTTTGCTCCTAAGGATGTAGTAGAGTAAGACCCACAGCCGTAAGACACAACTTATTTTCTAAAACAAAACTGATTTATTTAAACAATTTCTCTGAGCTAATTATATTGTCAGCACATTGAATATTGCAAATAAAAACCAGCCAGATTTTTTTACTCCTGAAAATAATGAATGGACGTTAGAAGATAACCAGTATCATTTTCATTTCATTTTCATTCAGTCAGTCAGTCAGTTATGTTATTTAAGCTTAGCAGGGGAAACAAAACACTCTACTCAACTCCATAACGTGAGTTTTGTTTAAGGCTCATCTATACATTATCGTCGTCATCACAGCTGTCGACGTGCGACCCGCGCAGGTGCGACCTGTTATTATTGCTCCACTAGAGAATTATACCTTTTAGATTTTATAAATGGATGGTAGTCTTATTGACGGACTGTTTTTTATATTTTACAACATACAGGCCATAGATTTTTTCCTTGTGTGTATTGATTATAGAATTGTTTCAATATTGTAGCAGTTTTTTTTTTCAATAAATTTGGCAAAATTGTATGTCATTGGGCTATAGCCCAATACCGTACTATTTCTTTACTTTCTTTTTACTTACTAAGAGCTGTGGGTTTTTGAGATATTTGGAATGGTTAACGTGATGATATAAAACCTTTGTTGATAAATAGCTGATTCAATATAAGAAATTTCCAAGTCGCTCAAGTTCCTGAGATAAGCATGGTTAAATAAGTAAAAATATTTATTTCAAATACTAGTTAGTTTTTAATCTATCTATAATAATATCTATCATAATAAGTTCAAAAAGAGATGTAAAAACTATATTGTATTTGTAATATAGTGAAATCATATAATTAGATAGACGTAAGGTAATAAACTATATTCTAGGATATAAAATGATAAATTAAGGTACAAGATTAGAAGCTAAAAATAAAATTAAAGTAGTCATAAGATTAAATTCGATGCCTCTATGAGTTCGGCTAAGGCATCTTGCTACGTTCAATTTTTTATACATTTTCTAAATAAGTACAAATAGGAACCTAAATTAAACTTCCGTAATATGTAGTACTTGATGTGAAACCTACTACCGCAACAAGACGAGGTGTTGTGGGCTTTTAATGAGATCATAAATACCAAAAGGTCTGAGTTTACTTTAGCCGTAACTCAGAGGAGTGAAGCTGATACGTTATTTGAGGAGGGGTACTGTGTCATTATTTATTATCGTTATATCATTAGGTTACATTAACGTTTACATATAGTATTCACGCTTTTCACGCGGCGGCAGCGGACTTGAAATCTACCTGAGCGTTCTCCCCCTATGGGAACGATATTTTTAGAATCCCGATGTTTCGAACACTTTACAGTAGTCCGTGGTCACGGATATTGTGTAATCTCTGGTAATGAGAAAAAGTGATTGATATCTGCGAAACCTGGGAAACAGATAAAAGTAAGTTCTCAGTTGGAGTTGATTTCTCCTTCCCTCTGATACAAAGTTTTTCTTAGACTCATGCTGTATCCTGCGTATTGGCAGGGTAGGCAGAGAGAATTAGGGAACCTAATGTTAAGTTCCCGTTCCGTTCTCCAATTTCCGCCGAATTTTAGTCAATGCCTTGTCATCAATCCACATTAATGATAATATTAAATATTTCAATTCTTCGAGTGGTAATCGAATTCTCAACCTGTCGCTTTTACATCCCAAGTTTGTGTCATGATAGGCCTCATAAATGGTGTACTTTAACCAACGGTCAGATAGTTGGAATTACACTATTTCCTGGAAAACTTAGCGTTCGTTATGAAAAAATATCCCTAATGCGGGAAATATACAAGAATAGATAAATAAATTAAGTTATTTAAATATAAGCATAAATCCAACCCATAATCTATATTGGTTACTAACATTCTATTCCTACTCTACAATTTGTCTAATAACTTTCATTAAGAAGATTAAATATAAATAAGCTTCAAGCTGCACCCCGCATACAGCAGGGTAGACATAGGAATCTATTATTAAGACAGTCGGTCTCCCCCGCGCATATTTTACATAAAACGGAGGAACTCAACGCCGCTCTTCATCTACCGGAGCCAGGAAATTAACATAAATAAGAATCAAATATTTGATCAATAAGCATTTAATCGACTTTCTTACTACCACGAATGGTTTGTCTTCAACAGTTTTCAAGTAACCGCACGAAGTTCAAGCTTAGCATTAAGTGGATGAGAAAGTTAGAATTACAATCGCGTCTCCGCAATGACTTGAGTTTAAACTTTTCAAATCTACTGTGCCAAAGGAGTTAAAAGTAATTATTTATTTAACATATTTTAAATCTTATTCTTCACAAAAAAATAAATATATATATTTAATGTATAAAAATTTAAATGTTGTGGAAATTGAATCTGCACCACGTCACATGCATGCACGTTTATTATAATATTTTTTTTAGGAAAGTGGGATTTTTTAGTTTATTGTTAAATTATTGTGTTTCTTTAAATTTTTAAGAAGAAAAGGAAAGGTTAGAATGTTTTGTCCTATTCTCTTATATGTTATATTATATGTTAGGAAAGATACAAGCAGATCTCTTAAATTGCTCACCAAGTAGATATCACAGAGTTGTGGTAATTGGACAGTGCCTGATTGTCAAGTGAAGATTGTAAGTTCAATCTCCGCTCGGGGGAACAATTATATCAAAATATTTTCGTTTTCCATATCTGGTCGATGCAGCGAGATGTTAAATATATTTTGACACTCATCTCTAGAATGTCTCTCGCGCGGGGAACGAAATATCTAAAATTCATTTCTCTACATACTATTGTTATATAAAGCGTGAAATTAGAAAAAAACAATAATAATAAAATTAGCAACAAAACACACAAATCCCCCTTTTCGCCAAATTATAGTTACGTTTACGGTTGAAAATCGATATTATATAGGCATATTCAAAAAGTGCGTCTATCTTCACCTTAAAGGTCAGAACCGCATGAAGCAGTATCTGGTGGAGAGGCGATGGTTATGGATTTAGTCCTTTCTTGATAAAAAAAAAATTAAATGCTTAATACATTCCTTTTCATACGGAAAATATGGAAAACATAATATATTCCACGTATAGTATAATACGCAGAGGTAACATAGTGTTAAGGTATTTAACTTCCTATTTTTTATTCAGTTTTGGATTCCATTATGTGTTGAATAGTGAATTTTAACGGAACGCTTTGTCTTGTTACGATATTGAGGAAATGAATGAAAATATATAAATCTCTCAAGTGAAGATAAAATTCTTTTTTCTTTAGATCACAGATAAAATATTGGAATTCCATTATCTTGAGAAGACTAAGCGCGAGGTTAAATTCCGCCATTCAACGTGCATTGTCTTGAGTTCGAGTGAAGGGAGGATATTGGCATTCCAAAAAGTGCGAAACTGAACAAAAGGTTAATTGAGCTTCTCACTTTTTTGGAATCTTTGTTTATTTCATACAGCTAATATTTATTATATATTTATGATAAATTATGTTGTAGTTTTTTTTTTTGTTTTAAGGCACTACAACTACAATATCCATTATCTCCCATTTCCATTACTTTCAATACTAATAACTAATAAAAATTAGAGCTGCGACAGCAAAAGAGTAAAAATGAGGTAACCATATAAATATATATATATATATATATATATATATATATATATATATATATATATATATATATATATATATATATATATATATATATATATATATATATATATATATATAT
>DWMZ01001963.1:0-15001 GCA_018249855.1 Eueides tales michaeli | reverse complement strand
TATGCAATTTTGAAGCCTACAACAGCAGGACCTGGTTTCAACAAGACGGCGCGACATCTCATATATCCAATAAGTCCTTAGCAGTAAACGAAATGTTTACTGGAAAACTGTAATCGCGTCGAGGGGACATTCCGTGGCCTCCTCGGAGCCCAGATCGCACGCCTCTGGATTTTTTCTTTGTGGGTACCTCAAGAACCGCGTTTATGCCAATAAACCGACGACAATTGCTCAACTCAAGAACAACTTTTGCGAGGAAATGTCTGCTATCCCATGAGCGATGTGCCAGTGAGTGTTTACGAATTTGAGGTCCAGATTCGAGGAGTGTATTTCGGATGGTCACAGTGATGTTATTTTTAAAAACTAAAATTCCCAAATGTTTGCTTTATTACAAGTATAAAAGAAGATCATCATTCCTTAGCTTTGTAGATTTTTTCTATGATTTTTAAAATTCGCATAACTTAATGACCCATCCGATATTTATTTATTTATTTATTTATTTAAGACATGCCAACAATACAATATAATATAACATATATAAAATAAGATTTGTGAACCGGACATGTTCTGATACATGTATCACTAATAGGTATGTACAACATTTATAAAAACATCCAGAGATTACGGTAATAAAAAAACACATGTAATAAAGAAAATGACAATTAAAATGAAAAAAAAAATTACAATCAAATCAAATAAATTATTATATTCTTATTATATTCTTATTTTTAAATATAAAAAACCCCATTCTCTTCATCATTATGCAAAGAAGAATTAAGGTGCTGAAGGTAGTTAAATTTCGGGAGTTTTCATAAAAAAACGATTTGTACGCGGGCGAAGCCGCGGGAAGCCGCTAGTGGTATATAAGAATAGACTGTACATCTTTATAATTTATATAAGTCCATTCCAAAAGTACCACTATTGGAAGTAGCACTACAGGAAGATATGGCTTGAGACAGGATTATACATGATTAATAATCAGATTTGCCTTAAACTATACAATGAAAGTAATGTCATTTTAGCAAAACTGTATAATAAAAACTACCATAATTGCAATAAATAAATAACATACTTGTACATCATTATGCGAGGTAAAATTAAGGTACGGAGTTAGGTGGTTTTCCTGGAATGGAATGGAACGGAATTCTACGCGGGCGAAGCCGTAGGCAAACAGCTAGTCCTCAATAATTTTAGAAAAAAACATTGTATTATATGAATAGGCATAGTATTTTAAACATATAATCTATTTTTTAAATAATCTATTGTTTTATTAGGTACATTCAAGACCTGGTTCAAGAACACATGGGAACAAATGTAGACGCAACTGGATGTGGTCTTGATTTCTATTCGAGGTAATGAAATATTTAATATTTTCATAGTGTAATGGAACGGAGTGTATTTACACTAGGTTACGAAATTCACTCTGGCCACCCCGCCTGCGGGATAAAGAAAGAAGCCAAAGAACAATATTTTCATTTTCTTGCTCTGCTAAACTTCGTCAACAAAATAATACTGGATTTACTTCAGGGATCATGTTGTTCAAGCGTGAGTCTATTCATGATGATTTGTCAGAGTATACTGAAACAAATAAAAAAAAATGTTTTATCAAAATTTAATTTTTTGTGTTAGTTTTTACAATTTAAAGTTCTATCTAGGTTAAAAAAACACCCGATATTATTGAAGCTTAATATAGGTTATATACATTTACAACAGATTTAAGAATGAATGTGCGGTGAGTGGAGGATATTGGAGGAAAATTTCTCAACACTTTCCTCCAGTATCCTCTGGTTTATGAAGATATTGATAACACTTGACGATGTAAAGAGACAAGTAGAGACAGTAGCCGTGCCTTTCTCACTGGCTACTCCGCTATGTACGAAACTCAAAAATACAAATGTATCATATCTGATTTCACCTCAAAGTAATATTTATATTTTAATATAAATACTATTTATTTATTTTTGGAAAGACATGGCAAACAAGCGTATGGGTCACCTGATGGTAAGTGATGACCGCTGCCCACGGCCCCGTGTGACATCAAAGAAGTTACAGGAGCGTTGCCGGTACCTAAGCTGGATGGCCACCGCGGCCTGGCATTACCCAATGCGAAACGCAGTGGCCAAAGCTACTACTTGAACTTGACTTGACTTGACCGGTTTTAAGTGCCGGGGGTGGTAACAACCCGGTCGAGTCTGCCCATGCTTGTTGACACTTGCTGACAACGTGACTCTTCCACTCGTACTATAGTCGCCTCTTACGACACCATCAGTACCAGTCGGTCGGTGATCCTATTCTAAGTCGGAATCCCACCTGGACCGCGGACACTGCAACTTCTTTTCTAGTATTGTACATGTCTGATGTAACTTAACGCAATTAATTTATTATTATGTATCCCAAAGATCTCACGATAGGCTCAAGAACTTGGAAACCTAGTTTTAAGATACTTCCGTTCCCCACTTTCCACCGAAGATGAGGCATTACATGTCGAGAGGCAAAAATTTAAGTCAAGCTTTGTCTTGTTACCAAAACGAAGAAATGAAAATATTAAATATTTTATTTCTTCGAGTGAGGATCGAACCAACAACCTGTCACCTTTACAGTCGCATGCTTGTAAACCATCCAGTTTACGATTAAGAACTCTTAATTATCGCCTGTTGAACAGATATTACGACTCCACCAGGCGTCCTGTCAAAAAATTACATCACATTACTTTACATGCATTTAATTTTCGTATAAATATTAATTTTAACATTTTAAATAATGTTAATTCATGCAAATAACTTTGTGGCACTGTATAAAAAACATAGGGCTTTCTTCTAATTTAATTATATGTCATTTCTAATAATTATTAGAACAATATTTTGCCTTTTTGTGAATAAGTACATCATGGGTATCTTATTTCTTTCTCTTCTCACACTTCCGGATATAAGCTTCCTGGGAGTCAATCCTAAGGTGTCCGTATCCATAGGTTCCGATGACCTGGATATGATTATTTGCTTATTAAAAGAGTTCCTACGGCTAATTTGGTTTGAATTTCTAAATTCGCCAATTGAAAACCTGCTATGTTAACATTTTTAAATATTTCTGAATTGTAACTTACATATCGCATCAGTCTTATGCTATTGAAAATCTAGTGTTGTAAACATTTGCATCCCAATTTTTGGAACAATGTGAGTAAATCGTTAAAATCGATCCGGTTAAAATCGTTTATAGTATGTAATAATTGCTAAAAACCAAAGATCTTATAAAATATACGAAGTTGATCTTGGCGTAGGCGTTAGGCGTTCTACCGTTGGTTAATTTTGAATTACCAAATGTATTTTGTTTTAGTACATTTTTTATATTATAAAGGTAAATAAAATAAGAACGCCAATATTAATGTATTGATAACTTTATCAAAAATATAAGCATAACATATTACTAAAACAAATAACAAAGATTCCTTCGATGAAATTAACTAATAATTATTTTAATAAAATGTAACAAAATTAACAATTTTCATGATTGACATTATGTTTGATTTCATTGTTTAAATAGACAATTTAATAATAAATTATTTGATAAAATCTGTGTTAGATGTGAATTCGATATGGAACTCGGGGAAGATTTTTTTTTATTTTGAAAAATTAATATTTTCTTTACTAAAGCGGTAGTAACCAAGGTGTTGAGTTACGCACCAATGTCCCAAAAATTGGGTGGCAAGTGTGTTATCACTAGGTTTTCAATAGCATAAAACTTATGAAATATATAACTTACAAATCGAAAACATATAAAAATGTTAACAAAGCAGGTAAATTTATGAATTAAAAAGATACGGAATTTAATTAATTCATAAATTTTTATTCAGATTTTAATCCCATATTATCAAAGGCAAATGTTACAAATTGTACGACATAATATAACACGTTTAACTATCATATCATCATAAGCACAGTATATATTAATTAATATTCCCTATTCAAAATCAATAGACTTCTAGGCTTGACGTAATTCTATTTGACTCATTGTATGCTTAATATACATTATACTGTAACATTGTAGTAAATTACCTCCTACCACCTTGTTATCAGCATTGACGCACTGATAGAAAAGATGTTTATTTGTAAAATAATTCTTAATTATGCGAGTTGATTCATTCGGAAAATATATATAGCTATAAATATTAACAATTTACTTGAAATATAACATCTAACAATTTAAAGTCCATACTGCTTATGTGAAAAAATTTGAAACGCCAGATTTCGTCTACCAGAGCGGGCAAATGTAAGTAAACAACTATATTCATTCTAGAAATTGGAAAGTGGGAATCGAAGCAACTACCGTCCTTTTTGCGCTCAGAACATCCCACTCTACCAGAACGGCTTTTATTATAGACATATACTTATAGCGTACAGTAATATATTCTACGATAGTCAACAAGAATATGTAATTCATCACTGTATTGTCCAGGTCCATTCAGCTTCACACAATATACCGTGTGACAGTATCCCGAGCTCTTTTGTTTTGAACGTAAATTGGTAAATCAATATAAATAAAAATATTCTCTATGATATTTTTACTATTTTTAAAGTGTTATTCCACACTTAGGAAAGAAAAATACTAAATTTAAAAACGTATAAAAATTTGGACGAAGCAGGATTTGAACCTGCGCCTCTTGAAAACCATTCAAGCGCTCTGACCACTAAGCCATCCGTCCTCACCATGCTCCGTCGAAATTTTTATATGCCCAACGATAATTCTAATTATCTTTGGGTAGCGGAAATTTGTAAAAAATCTCCCTACAGAGATGCTAGCAACATAAATAAGTTGTAGCAAGCATATAAAAATTTCGACGGAGCTTGGTGAGGACGGTGCGCTAGTGGTCAGAGCTCTTGAACGGTTTTCAAGAGGCGCAGGTTCAAATCCTGCTTCGTCCAAATTTTTATACGTTTTTAAATTAAGTATATTCTTTATGAGTTACTAAGTGAATATCATGGGTTTGAATCTTTAGTTTACTGTATTTAAAAATGTTATATTTTAACTAGATTTTGCATAAGACTTCATCAACACGTGGGGTGTGAGTGCTACTATGTTTTTTTACGAGTATATTCACTCACTTTCACTCTGAAGAAGATTTTCAAAAAACTTGGCAAAAAAAAAATATTTCAAAATATCTTTCATCTATATTACACTGTGCAACAGTAACAAAGTTAGTGTTAATAAAAGCTTTATATGACCTTCCATCCTAAACTTAAATTGATGCTATATTTAACTCCCATATGACGTGAAGCTCGTTTTGTACCCTGTTCATCTAATTTAAAATCTTATGCTTTGACTATACCTAGTATTGCAGATTAATTGTTTTATTTCGGCGGCGGCATAGTGAATGTAAGTGTTGGTTCGATTCCCGTAGATGAAAAATTTTTTTCATATCGCTCTGGTAACAAGACAAAGAGCGTTAAATTCTGTAACTCAATATGCAGTTTATAAAAATTGAATGGAAAATGGGTAAGACATTGACTGAATCTTGCCAATCTATACGCAATTCCTCTAGAATTTAAAGGAAAGCGAGAAAGGTTTTCTTTGCCTACACTACTATGTGCGTGATACAGCGTGTAGCTAAACAAAAGTAAGGAATTCCTCACTGTTAATGGGTATACCAACTGTCGTCCCCTTGCCCTTGGATAATCTAGCGAAACTAATAGCCGTATTTCTTTGTGAGACATTTAAGGAGAAGCTATGCTTGTTCTACTATCTATATGTAACTGGACGGAAAGAATCTAGTGTTATGACACTTTATTTTCCAGTTTCTGGCAATATTGAAAGTACTTCACGTTGACTGAAACCAAATTTAGCCAAAAAAGTATCTAAAAAATATAATATTTACCAACTATCTGTGTTCAGTTAGAAAGAAATTCATAGTAGATAATTAATTTAGTATCGCGACATCACATTATCCGTTTTTAATTTGAATTCAAGATAGTAAAGTACGAAATAAAATCCGTAACAACAATCAACTTTACAACTGATTACAGTCATATGACACTGTGCTACAATGGCTTCTTATATTTCTTATAACAATCTGTTTATAAAAATACAAAAGAGTTTCTCCTTAAATGCATAATTTCATGCAATATTCGCAACACGTCGTTACATTATCGCATGCGAGTTGTTACTGTGGGGCGTAATGCCACTTATTTATATGACAATCGTTTATTATACGTTATAGTATTAAAATATAAAACTAGGGATAGGATATTTCAGGAAATATTTCTATAATTTAATATTTACTGTGCCAGATAAATCTAATCGATTGCCTGTTTTTCTGCTCCTGTTCAAATTCATTTTTAAATAGGTAATTGAAATTTGTTTATTTAATATGCAATAATAAGCATAATACCGTAACTAATAATTTTTTAAAACTTTTTAATCCATAAGTTTAATAATTAAAATTATTCTACCTAAAATTATTAAACAATGTTTGAAGAAATTTCATTTTATAACCTCGCTTCGTTAAGAGGACGATGTATATTGTATACGATATTGACGATGTACATGTAAAACTGACGCTACATTCAGATTCTTAGAATCCTAATACGCTTTACTTAGATAGTTCAATAAATAATTATTAGAAGATTATATTTATAAATATTATAAAATAATATATAAAAATAAAGATTCAATTCGTACATTCTTGTAATATTCCGAAACAATATATACCACATATTTTCCATGCTTAGAATGTTGAAAAAATAAAGAAACAAAGTTGACTCCTCTTATTTTTACTACAAATGAAGTAAGCATTTTTAATAGTAATCTAAAAACCAATGTTTTTAAAATCTTTTACAAAATATATCGAAGATTAACACTGCCATGCCTATTTTAATTTAACCCTTTGATACATCTAATCTAAATTGTCTATGCTTAATACATCTGTAAGACCCCAGAGTAAAATAATGAAAGATTGTAAAAAAATATAAAATAAGGTATTATTATTAATTAAAATATTTTTTTTGAAGCATATATCACTTACATTAAAAAAATAGCATCAAGTGAGAGTCAAATATCTTACCGAGAGTTCCGTTCATAAAAAAAATAATATAAATATTTGACACCCTTAGGTTGCGGGTGTATGCACTCATTTTGTACGAACAAATATGAATTAATTGTAATGTTTTTTCTTTCTAGAAAATACCTAAAACCTTGTAACTTCTCAGTTCCTGCCAAATTTAATAACTGTAGGTTCACAGGAAGTATTCTATAAGTATTAACAGCAAAAACTATGCATAAATACTCGTATCTTTTAATAGCGTTGATTTGGAAACTGGCTTTTGGCTGTTCTGCTTTAAGTATATATCAGAACCTTATATTTTACATTAATTTAAGCTACATACTCCACGTGATCTCAAAATACATGATAACAAAATATCTTATAAGAGATTCATTTTTTTCTTTTGAAGAACTCTAAGAGGAGGTTATTTTTTCGGTAAAATTAATAAAACTAAGCTTTTAAAGTACTTTTTGCGTTATATTGTTCAGACGGAAAAACAATTTATTATCCCATAGAATTTATGACTATCAAGTTTATATTCAGATTCTAATAAGACTCTTACTTTTAAATAAGATTTCAATTATTTATTGTAATAATCTTAAATATTAATGACTAGGTGTTGCCAGATTTATTTCATGAAAATCACCTGAATTTTAACTACCTTCTGCACCTTAGTTCTCCTTTGCGATGAAGAGAATGAAGTTTTTTTAATATTTTAGAATTGAGGCCTGTCGTGGCGCAGCGGCACAACCGTGTGACTGTAAACGACAGGTACTGGGTTCGATCCCCAGTCGAGAAAATGAAATATTTAATATTTTCAATTTAAATATTTCGTGTTTCATTTCTTCGCTCTGGTAATAAGGCAAAGCATGGCATTGAGTTCCGCTACTCAACACGCAATGCCACAAAATTCAGCGGAAAGTGGGGAACGGAAGTGTCTTAACACTAGGTTCCTGGGTTCCCTCTGCCTACCCTGCCTCGCGCGGGAGACAGCGTGAAGCTATATTTTAGAATTAGTATGTTTTATATTATTGTGTAAGTATGTTATATTTTTTATTATTGTAGTAGATATTTACTAAGATGACCCTCGTATAACAAGCCATATCTTCCTATAGTATCCATTTACTTTTTGAATGGACTTGTATAAAATATAAAGACGTACAGTCAATTTAATAGATTAGATTTTATTTAACTATAAAAGTGTAGGAAAAATTTTGATTGTTTCAAACAGCCTGAGATTAGTAGTTACATTATTCAAACATTTAGTTGCTATCCGCACGTTACTTTAGTAAATATTTTCCAGTGTCCTGAATTTTACATATTTTTTAAAAATATTGTAAAATAATTAAAATATTTCTTTGTACTCTGTGTTGGCGGTTTTCCCTCAAGGGCCAATATATATATAGACCTGAAACAATACAGACTCGTGAAAAGGCAACTATTATATAGTATAGCTGTATAGCTGGCCATGGGTAATATAACCAGTCCTAAAGAACTGGTTGTGTACCTTATGTGTCGTCTAAAAACGACTAGCGGCTTTAGGCGTTTGCCCCTGTGACTTAACTCGACAAACACTGTTTATGGACCTGGGGAAAACTCGATTTCCCCAGGTCCATAAACAGTGAGAATTTCCACTTTAATAAAATTTCATTTTAATACTTTGACTTTAAGTCGGATTCCGTTGCATAATTACGGCGGAGTCAAATTTCTCATCAGCATTACCGAAACACCAACTTTATATATATTATTGTTTTGTGAGCAGGGAGACCTACCTACTAATAAAACGAGAACCTACCTACCAAAAATAAATAATTCATGGTGTCATTTTCATAGGAATTCTAATCTAACTATTTTCTTTAAGAAAGAGACCTTCCTCTCATATTGATTGATAATTATAGCTCTTTCATACAGGCCATGAATAAGAATATCTTAAAGTAGCGTAATTTTTTTTAACGCTGCTCCCTCGATTAAATACTGGCAGTTTGTCTGAAATCACCTGAGAATAAAATTTTTATATTGCCCATTGGCCTTGCATCTCTCGACAAATGTCCCGCAACGTTCTATCAACGGCCTCTGTAGCCTTTTTTGCTTTATGAGAATCTCGTGTAACAGAACATGTTGGTGTTTCTGTTCTGTCCAAATCGATTTTGATTTTAAGCATTGTGTGTGCCGTCTCTCCACCAGGTAGTAATTTGGCAGCAATACCTGAAGATGCCACTTCAAGAGCTATCTTCTTTCGTCGTTTCATTTCAGCTAGAATTACCCTTCTTAGATAAGCGTCAGTTTCCAGCGCCTCCTGGAGCATTTGAAAAAACAGTTTCGTTACTTAAAGCGCCATTAGATCACCATACTAAATATTTGTCTTTGTTCCGTTATGAATTTGGATGCACTCTCATTAATTGTAGTAGTAAACTCGGTAAGACGGTCCTAAAGGAACAGATAGACCGTAGTCAGTAAGAGAATTGCATTACTTACGAAAATACAATATCTTGTATAGAACAAAGGGGACTATCAATCGCTCCTTTATCTATCGGGAAATCTTAATCTTCTAATAAAATTGTTTAGTAGTTTTCCCACAATCTTGAAGGATTCTCAATCTCAATTGCACAAAATAATAATGTTGGTCATTATAGCAAGTAACTGCCGTAAACTAATGGGACTGTCACTAATATTTAAATTAACTTAGACTCAGAATAATTGCATTAATTTCAATTTGTTTTGTTTTGAGTATTTAATAATTTATTTTAACAATTAAGCAATTATTTAATATCATGAAACTTGAATACCCAATTCAGTATTTTTTTATAAATTAAAATATCAATCAAAATATATGTTATAACAAAAGGTATAATGTAATAACAAAAGGTTATTTATAATAAGAATTTTAAAGGTATGAAATATTTTTAAAAGCAATAATAACATTACACAATGATTTGCGCACATACGGCCATAAAGACTCCGGCGCGTCCCTTGCGCTGTTTTACACATTAGAATTAATTTTAAATAAGCCACGACTCATTTCGAGATCCTGGAATCTAGCCAACCAACTAGACCAGGACTAAGGATACGTATGGTGGCCAGCCAGCGTTCCACATTGGCGTACCAGTCCCAGATATTGTGTGATCTCTCGTCAGGATCATACGGCGGGAGGTAGAAATCATGATGCCGCCGCAAAGGTACCGCTGCCGCCGATAATGTTTCTTTAACAGCACTTGTTGCCGCAGTCTTTGTTATAGACGTCAAGCGACCTATGACTTGTTCGATAGTGAATGTCGTGTCAATCGAAGGCTCTGAAGACTCATGGGGATGTGAACCTACCACTACTGTCGGCGATACGCCGGTATTTTCTTGTGGAGAATCCATTTTACAATGAAAAACCCAGTATAATTATTTAGTATATTCTCGTGGTATAGCTTATACAGAAGTCAACCGTTTTACAGAAATCTGAGCTTTTTATATTAATTAATTTTCGAGATTAATACGTATTTTAAATAAAATAAATTTAATCGGATTAATTAAAGAAAAAAACAAATAAATCGGAAAAATGTTTAAAAATCGATATACGCGATTAATCCGTTTAAATTTGTTTCATTTAAATCTTTTTTACTTGTGGATTCAGAAGCTTAGTTCTACATAAGATCTGATATCTTTTTCGCAGTGCAAACCTTATATGGTCGTCTTGGCAACATTTTACATGAAATGTTTTTGGTGGGATTTCAGTTCTTTTTGTAAGTTGCTAAGCAGTCCTTTAAATGGGGTTTCAGTTCTTTTTGTAAGTTGCTAGGCAGTCTTTTTAGCCCCACTTTAGGGATTGAGGGTTAAAGTTATAAATTTATCTGGGGGCACGGTAGTGTTTTTCCGCATACTGAACTTTGTTTACATACCAAATTTCGGCTTTCTAGCACTTCAGGAAGTACCCTAACATTTTAACCTCTACCCCTCATCTTAGGAGATGGGGGGCGAAAGTTACTAGTTTGTAAATTTTTTTGTTGGTCGTATACCAAATTGCAGCTTTCTAGCACTTCAGGAAGTAGCCATACATTTTGATAATCATTAATGTGTCAGTGAGTGTGTCAGTGACGAAATCGATGTTTTTTAGAACATCAATATATATCAATAAAATCTAAAGTATTTGAGCTATTTAATTGAAACTTTGCATTTGTCGTTGTCGTGTTTGTTTGATTAGTCTTTAATAAACATAATATCTTGAGATTTTAAATTATCTGGCAAATCGGAAACTAACTCTATGAGGGTTAAAAAAAATGACGAAACACTGCGAGAAATAGGTAGGTAGTGCTCTTGGCGGGGGAACTACTGTGCCTTCAGATTATTACCGATAACTTTTGTTAAAACATAATTTCATCATTTCTTATACTTACTCTGGACCGTTATGATTGTTGATGGGATGTTCCATATTTTCGTTTTTAATATATGAACGTAAAATACTCATGACGTTTAACAACTTTTGATATAACATCATTTGATAATATCCCAATATTGTAAAATTAGAAAAAAATTAGTGGTTAACTAATTTTTTTCTAATTTTACAATATTGGGTGATGAATGACTGTACCCAGGCACTATCATTTTTGTCGGAACGACAGAGTAGCAAACTTGTGTGCTTGTGGAAAATAATAACAAATTGTCCCTAAGCACACTTGCAATAGCGTCAATATATTATATATTCTATTAAAATTAATATAATTACACAGAACATTTATTGTCTGAACCTTGTTAAAAAAATTCGTACAATTTCATGTTCAATTTAACGCTAAGTTGGCAATTTCTTACATTAATGACGTTTGGTTGTTGGTATCAAGTTGCTGATAAGTTATTTATTATATTTTATTCTATATCTAGATAAGTACTTGGCCGAGTTCACCACAAGCAATCATTTATGGGAAAAAAAAGATGAATATCTATCTATATAATACATAATATGAGGCCTATTGTAGTGCAGGGCTACAAATGTGTGACTCTAAATGCGATATTGTGGGTTCGGTCCACTCTACTCGAGGAAATGAAACATTTAATATATCAATTTAAAAATTTAAAATTTTCATTTCTTCATTTTGGTCACAAGACAAAGTGCGGCGTTGCGATCAGCCACTCAACACGCAATGCCTCAAATTAGGCGGAAAATGGGAAAGGGAGCGGTGTGTCTTAACACTAGGCTCCCTAGTTCCCTAGCCTACCTTGCCATGCCTTGGAAAACATCATGAAGCTAAGTAAGTTCATTGATAAACCATCGTCGTGAAAAGCTTTTAAGAACTACATTCACATTCACTATCCTGTAACTGAGAGTATGATCTTTTTTATAATAATAATAATATAGCCCTTTATTCAGATTTTGTAATTACATTTCTCAAACTTAATAATGAAACTTAAATATGTTCTAACCTAGAATTCCTAGCTTAGTATTTTTTTACAGATCTGTTTGCCAGTCGGCAAAGGCCTCCTCCAACTGTTTCCACTCCATCCTATTTTGAGCCACTCTGTTCAAGGTCACTCCTGCTACTTGCTTTATATCATCATCCCACTTCTTCTGCGTTCTACCTCTTTTCCTTTTGCCTTCTCAGGGATACCATCTGGTCACTCTTATAAGATGTCCTGCCCATCTCCATTTTAGTCTATTAATATTTGATATTATGTGTGTAGTTTTTGTTTTGCCTCTTATATTTGATGCCGTTGATCCCGAAACGGTTCCAATCGTGTTTTCTGAATATTGACTCTAGTACCGCCGAAAATAATTTTGGAGACAGAGGGTCTCCCTGTCTGATACCTTTCTCTACTTTATTTGGAGCACTTGAGTTTTCTTGTTGGATTTTTTTGTTGTGCTATGGCTATAGACGTTTTTTATTAATCGGATGTATTTGTGTTCTATTCCCTGTTCCTTCAGTGCTCCCCATATTTTCTCGTGTTGTAGAGAATCGAACGCTTTGCTATAGTTGATAAATGCAATGTAGTATGTGAGCTAGATGACTGAAAAGTTAGTAAAGTAGTTGCTTGTATTGGATAGCATGAAGTCGATTTCATTTTTTGTTTTGCCATTAGGCGAGATCTATATCCACATATTTTTCTTATTTTTCTTATACATAGATGGCCAGGCTGTTTTCTTGTGCAAAGTAGGTTATTTTTTCCATGTTTCTATTTCTTGGTTTCTTGCTGTACATAAACGGTCTAATAATTGTGTCTTCCCCTTCACACTTTTCTCCAATTTACCCACTATAGTCTCCCATTACAAATAAGTTTTTATCAGCGTGCTCCTGGATAACTTGATTCAAGTCAACGTAAAATGTATCTATTGTGTCTAAGTTACATTTTTCTGTGGAGGAATATTTTTGCACAATGGAACAACTATCTTTGTAACCTGGTAATTTTAGATTCATTATCACGATGACTCCAATGAATTCTCCTACGTATTGTGTCATGTGTTTCAACTCCATACAGACCTGGGGTCTCACCTATATGATTAAATAAATACTCTTGGTGATCAATAATTCTTTCCCCCTTCGTCTCACTAATGACCTATTATGTCCCATTTGATATATTATAATATAATAGTATCTTTGATTTTCGCAATTGTTAGACATTTTAAATGAAACACTTTTAAACGGATTAATCGCGTATATTGACTTTTAAGCATTTTTGGAAAACCCGACGTTTCGAACAGTTTTCAGTAATCCGTGGTCACGGGTAGACTGAGATGGCATTCGTCTGACAGTTGACACAATTATTATATCTAACTACCGCCAACGGTTCCCTTATCGCCTCGCGTACTGCCCTGGATTCTTGCAGTAGGTAGTTTGATATAATAATTGTATCAACTGTCAGACGAATGCCACCTCTGTCTACCCGTGACCACGGACTACTGTAAAGTGTTCGAAACGTCGGGTTTTCCAAAAATTCTTAAAAGTCAATATACGCGATTAATCCGTTTAAAAGTATTTCGTTTAAAATATTATAATATATTGTAATAAATATTAGTTCGGTGAGAAATTTTTCTTCTACATTTAAGACGGCGATGATTATGATGATGATGGTTAAAGGGTTGTGGTCTCTTTCCCTCTCGAGTAAGGGTTGTTTGACGTTCAAATCATGTCATTTTTTACCATATTTGTTATCAAGTAAACAATTACCGCGCACATCGTTGTTTAAGCGTAACTTTTAGTCAAGGCAGGGTAGACAGAGGGAACTTGAAAACCTTGCGCTAAGAAACTCCGTTCTGTTTCCCAATTTTTAGCGTTTTTCTTTGTATTTATTATAATTTAAGTCAAAATTATTATGTTTTCGTAAGTGAAGACAGTTTTTTAGCATTTAGCGTTAATTATTTCTTACCTACTATTTAGGGGTGTAAGTAGGGCCAAACACCAACATGGGCCCTCAACTGTCAAAATATGTGGTCCATCCTGCTAGACAACTGACGTGGCTCTGACGACCGCAACTGTGGCGGTATAACCACTTGAATGATGAAATATAAAATTCCAATCTGATGGCGGCCACCAGCACCATTTGTGAATACTGTGGACGCCAACCCGTATTCCAAGCGTGGTTACTAAGGCAATTTTAGTAAGCGATGACCTCAGAGCAACGCCTATAGTTCCCGGTGGTCGCATTATTCTCGGCCACGCTATCGGGCATGGTAGCGGTGCGTCGGGACGTGCTAAGAATCTTTGAACTACGGCAGGTACCGATAGCGACTGTATTTGGCGATTTTATAACCATGGCGGCTTTATAACCATGGTGATATAATTACCATGGCGGAAACTCTGCAAGGTTTGGAGGACATGCTTAATGGTCTCGATGATTTTTCTTGACGAGTCTTTGGATGAATCTGAAGAAATACTAAATAATAAATATAATATATATATATATATATATATATATATATATATATATATATATATATATATATATATATATATATATATATATATATATATATATATATATATATATATATATATATATATA
>DWMZ01001962.1:0-15005 GCA_018249855.1 Eueides tales michaeli | reverse complement strand
GTGCCGCTCCCCACGAAGTAATACAGTAATTTATTACGGATTCACATAATGTGTGATAAATCATTTTTAGCATAATTTTATCAGCGATTTGACTCATTTTTTTGAAGATGTGTAATAGTTTTTTGACGTCCACTAACATGCTCAATTTGTTTTGTCCAGGTTATGTGCTTGTCAATGTAGATACCGAGGTATTTTATATAAGCCACTTGTTCAAAACTTGTGCAAGAACTGTTCTCTGTTCTCCACTTTCCGCTGAATTTGAAGCATTGCGTGTTTAATGCGCGAAATTCAACGCCGCGTTTTGCCTTCTTACCAGAGCGAAGAATAGAAAACATTAAATATTTAAATTGAAAATATTAAATATTTCATTTCTTGAAGTGGGGATCGAACCCACAACTAGTCGGTTACAATAACACGCTTGTGCCGTTGCGCCACGAGAGGCCTCAGGCCTTTTTTTAATGTTAAACGTTTTATTTTTTTTATTTCACTGTCTATCCTGTTATATCCGGAAAGTAGCATTTAACAGAAAGGATTTTTTCTACTTTCTGCTTAATGTTTGGTTAACAGATATATATAAATAATAGGTTTTCCCGAATGGGAATGATACTCAAGGCCGTAATGTTTACAATTTTACAGTCAGACATTGTGTCACCGCGTTGCAATAGGCTAATGAAATCTTTGTTTATTTGCCTACAAGTTTCTAGCGGTTTCATTGAGAAACTACTGTTTTGAAAAAATATGTTTATATATATTTTTATACGATTCTCAATTAGTTATATCGATCTTTTAACTGCTCGAAGTGAAAGGAAAGATATAACCATTTGAGGAAACAAGCTTTTGAAGCCCAAAAGCTCTTGTCTCAAATAAAAATCTTTTAATAAAAAATTTAATAAATCAATGAAATACTTGCCAAGTGAATTCCGCGGCTAATATTTCAAGTGGAATGTATAAATAAGGGGGCAATAGGTGTGACATGTTGCGAGATTATGAACGAAAGTAAATATTGTGTAAACGGTTTTGTGCACGACGTTTTCTCTGTAGTGTAAATGACGCATTGAGAGGCTCTTCTGGATTATCCATTTTTACGAAAATGGTGTCATTTGAGAAAAATATATATATATATATATATATATATATATATATATATATATATATATATATATATATATATATATATATATATATATAATATAAGATACATTATATCTCTACTATTCGGTTGGATTAAAAAACTTTCGGTTGCTATTATTATGGAGCTATCATGGTTGGTACAACACACCAAAATATTTTTAAGATATTTAAAATAATATTCTACACTTAGAAAAGCAAATAGTTTTTTTAGATAACGTATATATACATTTTGAGCGTAGCGATATTTGAACCAAGGCCTCTCAGAAACCACACATAAGTTGTAACAAGTGTGTCAAAATTTCGACTAGCTAGGTAATGTTTGGCTTAGTTGGTCAGAGCGATTGAACGGTTTCTAACAGGGTTAAACTCCGCTAAGTACAACATTTTTATACATTTATTAAAAAAAGTAACTTACCAAAAAATCCCATAAATTTATTACTATCTTCCACAAAATGCGAATATAGTCGTGTAAGTTCAACATTGTGTGACGTCAAATGTCATATGTAAGCTTGCGGGCTACCAGCGTATCGACGCCTGCCAGTCTCCAGGCTATTGTTGACTGGACGTGGCAATAAAGGGCCACGTATAATATATTGTATGTCATGTGTTAATACAATTGAATCTTTAATCACACTAAAATTGTAAATGTTTGTTACTCTTTTGCATTTTCACGCCAGAACTACTTAGTCGATTATTATGAAACTTTGTACACGTAACCTTAGAGGTATCAGAAAGGACATCGGATATATTTTATTAAAAAAAAGCAATTATGATTAATCGTTACAAAAAAATGTTTTAACCTAGCAAATTCTAAACCTTCAAATTGATATCTTATTGACTATAGATTCCATTGTTAAGATTTTTTGTGTATTAAATACTTATTACAATTCTTCAAATTGGCGAAGCTTGATAATAAGATTGATATATATATATTTACTAATTCGATAACGTTTTGCGTTCGAGCGGTTCGCGCTACCTGCCGCACTTAGAATGTGTCATGTTATATACAACTTGGTTAAGTACTTCTGTTTGACATCGAAGGCGAAACCGTCGAGGGCGTACCTATATTCTATATGTATATAAATATTTTTTAGATATATAAAAATCGCATCTTTTCTATTTAAATAAACAATTTGTATAGATAAAATATTTATATATTATTAAATTACCTTTGAGACATTAGGTGTTAAGCGGTGTTTAACAACCAGAACGGGGAAATGAAAAAAAAAGTGAAGTCCTCCCGATTGGGAATCTAATCTACAAACATCGCATCACGCCACTACGCATTTATAGTAAAATTGATAAAAAAAACTTTAACTCCTTTTCAAAAAAAAGAAATTCTAAAAACCTAAAAAAATACGCACACAAACAAAATATATACATATTATAAAAATATTGCATATAATTTACAACTACCAAAAAAAACAAGCTCCCCTACCAACCTTTAAAATTGAACAATTTGCTCTGTCACAGCTATTAAATTACATTATAAAAAGACTATAGCAATATGATATGACGCCATCTTCACCAAATCTAATGGATATTCAATATAATATAGATCAGTTCGTGAGAAACCGCGGGCTGCGGTGTAAATCAAACATCCACTTGCCTTCCTTGCCCTTCCCTGGTCTTCCCTTACATTTTTTTCCCCACTGACACTTCTGTTCCCGCAAATACTTCAAGTGTCTCCTAATGGAAAATACATGCTGCAGAGCGGAGGCCTGAATAAATACTTTATTTGATAGACGAGTGCCTATTTGTCACGCGAATTTGTGCGATTTTTATATTTATGTATAGAATAGAGTAGTATTACTTAATTGAAGGGCACTAGTTTTGAAAGGACGATATGAATCGTCCTTTCAAAACTAGTGCCAAAAGGTATTAATATGAATTAATACCTTTTTTGGAGTAGTTTTTAGGGATATTCTAATAACTAAATAATTATGACGATTGCACGTTAGAAAGTAGATGGTGAAATTTATTTTTATTTTAGCCAGTAGATTCTGTTTTTTTTAGGATCATAGCTGGATGAAAAAAGGAAGCCTGGGTTTTTTTAGTGTTCAGACACTCTGTTCCTTTTAAGTCACTCCCGCATCCCGCTCTAAGCGCAATTAGTGAGGTATTGCCTGAGTGGCCAAATTCAACGTCACGATTTGCCTCGTTACCGGAGCGGAGGATCGAACCCGCAACCTGTCTAGTTTACAGTCGCACACATGTTATCTTATATTTTCAATCACATTAATATTGCAATGAAATAATTAATGTTAGAGGTATAATCTAGTTGAAAACTTAATTATACGTAATTCAAACAGATTTCGGTGATGTTTCACACATAAATACCAATAGTAATTTCTGCTATGAACCATCTACTAATATTATAAATGTGAAAATTAATGAGGATGTATGTTTGTTTCATTCTCACGTAAAAACTACTTAACGGAATTAGACAAAACGTTACAGTCATATAGCTTATACATCACAATAACATATAGGCTACAACTTATGTAAATATTTTGTTTGATTTGGTTCTCATTAAACGATAAGTTTAAACGAGAAAAACCGGGAGTGGGTCGCTAGTATATAAAACAAAGTTGTCTTGCCTGCATTTAGATGTAATAGGTACATTTAAATACTTCAATTACCATTTAACTAGCTCTAATATTAAGGCCGTGGCTGTTTCATCCTTAAGTTTGTCGCTCTATAGGCGAAGCGCGGCGTTGTGTTCCGCCATCAAACATCAATGTCTCAAACAATAAATAAAAATTGTAAAGCGGGGAGTTTTGACACTAAGTTCTCTTTGCTTGCCCTGTGTGCAATGATAATATTTAGTAAATATTGTACAATATATATATATATATATATATATATATATATATATATATATATATATATATATATATATATATATATATATATATATATATAACCAACTACTTTATTAAATCAATTTCCTGAAGTGGAGAATTGTTCCGCCCTTGGGTATATGACTGTGATACATCAATTCGATACATTTCAAAATATTTTATCAATGTATTTTCTTCTCACTATTTTTACTTAGTTCAATAGATTAATGTACTTTTTTAATACAGATTACTAGTGACTCAAAGGAGAAAAAGGAGAAGTTCGTCATAGGTAAATTATAAATAAATCCTTTTACAGATGGGAGATCCTAGTGTTAAGACACTCTGTTCTACTCCCAACTTTTCGTAGAATTTGAGGCATTGCGTATTGATTAGTGCGCTTTGCCTAGTAACCAAAGTGATGAAATAAAAACATTAAATATTTAATGTGAAAACATTACCTAACCTACCTGCTATATGCGGGAAACAGCGTGAAGCAAAAATAATGTTTATATACTCATAATCAATTAATAGCTCGATTTAATTTTATGAAGCCACAATTTACTCAGCTCAGTCGGGCAGCTAATTACCGAGGTTCCGGTCATCAATTAAATTATTTTGTTAAATGAAAACTATAACTAATATTTATATTATATCATAATCCTCTTTTATGTATATATACATACATATATATATATATATATATATATATATATATATATATATATATATATATATATATATATATATATATATATATATATATATATATATATATATATATATATATAGATTAGTACAATATGTCTTAATTAATTGAATAGGCTGAATTGTAGTCGAAACTGTGGTGATATATTTATCTATACACAATATAGATATAGAAACAAATAAAAGACTTGACCAATTAAAACTTATTTTGTTATTTTCATTATAAAAAATAAACTGAAGTCATGGTATAACACTAGTAACAAGTAATTCATAATGTAAACTCCGCTGATACACAGTTATTGTTTGTATTATCTCTTAACGGCTATTAAGCTGCATCAACAGAATTTTTAACCAATAATCGAGGTTAAATTTTAAATATTGTAATTGCTTCATTTTCTCACTCTACTAATAAGATAAAGTTCGGTGTTAAGCTCCGCTGTTCAATAGACTACGATATCTATAAATATAACTGTAGATTTTGCATACAGATTGAAGAAATATTTTTTTTATATTATTTTTTTTCACTGTATCCCGTAACTATCACGGTAGGCAGAAGGAACTTGGAAACCTAGAGAGTCAAGACACTCCGTTCCGTTCCTCACTTTCCGCCAAATTTGAAGCATTGCGTGTTGAGTGGCGGCACACAACACCGCGCTTCGCCTGTTACTGACCAAAGCGAAGAAATGAAAATATTAATTTGAAAATATTAAATATTTTATTTCCTAGTGTGGGAATCGAACCCGGGTTTTTGGTAAAGGCTTGTGCCCCTGCGCCACGACAGGCCTAATACTAATTTCATAAAAAGAATATAACATACAAAATTATCTGAATGAATAAACCTTGTTGTCGCCTGCACATTATTTTACGTGAACTTTATGATTCTTATTGCGCTATGTCTACTTACCTCCTTTTGAGCTAAAATCGTTCAAAGAAAAACTACAACGATACTAATCGTCACCCTTAACTGTATGTATTTGTGTCTATGGCCTGTTTGTAAAAACACGAAATAATTCATTTTTGTCTTCTTAGCGATTTTTATATTTAAGACCCAAATTTTATATTTAAAAAGTTAGTAGTTTAGTTGGGGCAAAGTCTGCCAATTACTTAGTAACGGATGAGATGTTTTTATATACAATTTGATGTAGTACAATGTGTATTCAATTTTATTCATGCCCCATAATCTTTATAAAAGTATATATTTTTACGTTATCGTTACTTAAATGTAACGATATATTTATGGATAACGTCAATCTTAAGTCAATAAAATAATATATAT
Source organism: Eueides tales michaeli (assembly GCA_018249855.1). Classification (NCBI taxonomy): domain Eukaryota; kingdom Metazoa; phylum Arthropoda; class Insecta; order Lepidoptera; family Nymphalidae; genus Eueides; species Eueides tales. The sequence continues at coordinate 9,050 of DWMZ01001962.1, read as the reverse complement.
AAATGTAAAAATGATTCAGGTCTCTCACTCAATTCAAAAGAAACAGCCTACAGAAAAAATAAATCTAAAATAAATACACATCAAAATCCTAAAACATACTCTTTCCATACTATTTTCGGTTCCAAGCAGTTTTATAAAAATTATAACAAACATGAACATTCTAACCTTTCAACTTTTCAATTTCATGGAATATCGTGCGCAAGTCGCACAAGCTTGTGACTGTACGCTGTAAGCACTTCGGGTTGTGGGTTTGATCCCCTTTCAAAGAAATAAAATATTCAATATTTTCATTTCTTAGCTGGTGACAAAGCAAAGCGTGGCGATAAGGTCAGTCACTCAACACGCAATGCCTCAGATTCGGTGGAAAGTAGGAAACGGAGTGTCTTAACACTAGGTTGCCAAGTTTCCTCTGTCTACACTGCCATGTTCAGGATACAGTGTAAAGCTGAGAGGTGGAGAATTTATTTGACTTACCGTCTTTTTTCATATTGACGCGCAGACACTTGGAAAACCGACACGCCTGACATTGATTCCGCCGGCTGACATCGATCACACACCGCCCGTTCTCTTTGCACACGTAGTCTAAATTCCTGGGGACGATCACTTTAATAACTTAAAATTAATGTATTTTTCCTGTTTTTACTATAGTAGGCACCTGGGAACCTCGTGTGAAGGTATTTCTTTCCGTAAATTCCTTTCCATTAGGATATTTCCGGGAGTGTCTTTTAGAAAGGATTCACCTTTCTAATAATAATAAAAATTATACATTGTGATTTGTTTGTTTTTACCAGGGTAGGTAAATTGGTTCTTATTAGGAGACGTTACGTTAATGGAAACGTTTTACCTCGTTACCAGATCAAAGTTATGAAAATATAAAATAGTTCTTTTCATCGAGTCGGATTCGAATCCACATACATACGCTTCTACAGTGGCACCCTCATATCCTTGCTTCATGACTGGCCTGTTTTATATGTTATTATTATTATTTCTATTAAATGCAATAGCCAAAACTATAATTGAGCATGTAAGTCCTTGATCCGTGTAATGGAGCTAAAATAGATTTTTATCTTTCATACTCACGCAATGAAAGTTAAGATCGGGCACATACTAGTACTATTTTAAATAAAAAAAATAACTTCTAAACGAGGCGAAAGACAACGACATGTTGTGGATTCGATCCCCGCTCGAGGTAATGAAATATTTTATATGTTCTAACCACATTCTGGTTACAAGATAAAGCGCAGCGGTGAGTTCCGACATTCAATACGTAATGGCTTCAGAATTCCGCGGAAAATAGAAAAAGAAACGGAATGTCCTAACACTAGGGTCCCAGGTTCCCTTTACGTACTCTGCTATGTGCAGAATACTTCGTGAAATTAAATAATCAATATAAAATATACTAAAAGACGGAAATAATTTATCTACAGATTTGCACTGCCGATCCCGCATAACGCGGGAATTGCGTAGAGATAAACGATCATCACCGCTTTCAGTTGCTCGATACCGTGTATTTAATTTTTCAACCATTCGTAAGTGATAGGCATCTCTTTAGGCTTTTTGGAATTTTGAGTCCTTTTGAAATTTACATCTTCTATATAGCCATATGAGATTTTTTTACAGATTCATACTGTATGCCATTCGTAGCAGAGAAAATTTGAGACCCTAGTGTTAAAACATTTCATTCCCTTCACTACTTTTCGGAGAATTTGATGCATTGTGTGTTGAGTTAAACTCATTTAATATATATATTTTTTGGTATAATCGTATTTATATCTTATTAAGTAAGTTAAAATGTGTTCTAATTAAGTAAAAATCTTAAAACATTGTTTTTATTTGTTGAACTTAGTAGACCTAGCATAAAATCAGTTTATGTTTTACCTTTTACTCAATCGTAGAACCAACCTTTATCCTTTGTATTGTTACCATAGCGAGGAAATGAAAATTATACTCAAGTGGGAATCAAACCCACACCCACGACATCCACGACGGTATCGATATCTAGTTTGAGTAAGCTGACTAAGCTTAACGCATGCAACGTTGGCAGGCTTGGCATAGGGAATTTGGGAACCTAGTGTTGAGACACTCCGTTACGTTCCTCACTTTCCGCTAAATTTGAGGCGTATTGAGTGGCGGAACTCAACGCCGCAGTCGCATTCTAGTTTATTAAGAGAACTACAAAAGTGCAAATGTTTTTCAAATGAAAAATTGCGACTGCATATTTAATTATAAAATCACTGTACAGTAACCAATTTTGACCCAAAATACTAACAAATTTAACGTAATTCTGTAAAATTTGCATAATAATGATTTATTTCGCTAATTCAGCATTTCACAATCCTTAATTGGAGTTCAATCAAAACTGTATTCAATAATTATTCTAATGAATTTGTAAAACGCAAATTGTGAATTACATATATTGTTGTCATTCAATAATAGCTTTTATAGCTATAATCCATATATACTTATATGATAGTATATGATTATATTTAAGCATTGGGGCCAAACAGAACAGGTTGTGGGTTCGATCCCCACTCGTGGGACCTTAATTAAGAAAACTACAGGAAAAAAGCATGGAGTGTCTTAGCTCAGTTTCTCTGTTCTCTCTGCCTATCCTGCTATATGCGACATACAGCACAAAGCTACAAAAGGAAGGGACGATTAATCTTAACTGAGACACCAACTTATTAAATTAACAACAGCGCTTGGCCTTTCACAAGAGTTACAAGTAGTATTTCCATAGATATAGCACATGAAAAATTTGTAAATGAAAAATAACACAGAAGCATTCGAAAAATACTTAGTTCTCTAATAACCACCTGTATTAGACAGATTGCATTTATAGTGGTGAGCTAAACGCCGCAAATATAAATTCTTAGAGAGGTGAAATGAATAAAAAATCCTATAAGTAAATGTCGATGCTACAGGTATTGCGTTTTATAGAACGTTTCTACAGATTTAATATTCACCTTCTCGCTGTATCTCGCATACGGCATTTCCGTTAAAATCATTTCCGTTTCAGACATTCAGGAAAATTTGAGGCATTGTGAGTAGCAGGACTCTATGCCGCGCTTGGCTTTGCTACCGGAGCGAAAAAAATAAAATATTATATATTTCTTCGACGGGGAACCAAACTCACAACTTGTCTCTGAAATAACAATAACAATTTCAATTGAAAAATTAAGCAAAAGGCAAATAAAGAACTACAAATCAAATAATAAATAATAATCACATAAAATGGTCAGTATTTTAACAATGTACCGGCGAATGCTGCGCTTGAAGAATCCCCTGCATCCGTCGCACGATGGCACTCCGTAATGTTTGCCCGACGCCTTGTCGCCGCACACTCGACACAGCGCCTCTGGCTTGCCCTCCATCTTCTAAAACGATAAATAGTAAACATATTCAAATAGTTGAGTGTGCCTGTCCTGGTACAGGGGCACAAGTGTGTGACAGTAAACGTGACAAGTTATGGGCTCGATTGCCACTCGAGAAAATGAAATATTTAAAATTTTCATTTCTTTCCTCTGGAGACAAGGTAAAGGGCGGCGTTGAGTTAAGCCACTCAACACGCTATGCCTCAAATTCGGCTGGAAGTGGGGAACGAAACGGAGTGCTTAACACTAGTTTCCTAAGTTTTCTCTGCCATGATGCATGATACAGCGTGAAACTCATCAGATCAGCTTGATGATACCATATAATTGTTTTGTCTTTGTACTTTGGCTATTTATAACCAAAAAAATTTCGTAATAATCCAATTTTTACAATTTTTACAATTTGTTTTGAAAATGTTGGAGAAACTTGGTAACGGAACGTCTTTAAACTAGCTGCCCTCCGCCAACACCGCTATTTGTGGGATACAGCGTGAAATTTATAGTAAAATTATTCACATTACTATCACCAAGTATCAACCACCTGTCCCAAAAGTACCCACCAACAATATTTTAAATATGTGCATATCATATATTTTTTATACAATAGGCTAATCAATTTCTCGTCAGTGTCGCAAATTCTGCTACTTTCAAAGAATTTTGTCGCGTCATCGGTCTCGCTGCATTAATAATATATTGGTAGCGAAAGGGATCGGGTGACATACGGTTTATGACATTATAATACGAATTTTATGTAAAATAGACTATTGATACGCATATTAATTAGACTTATTTTGAAATTGAGATAAGCTATGACGCTGCCTCGCATATAGTAAGGTGGGGATAGTGAACCTTCTGTTCACTATCCCCACCTTACTATCATAGATAATTTTAACATAGATAATTTTGTCATAGATAATTTTAAAAATGTGAGTTTGAAATTTATTATAGATAATTATAGATGGTGTATGTAATTATTATAGATAATACATTTTTCGCATTCGGGATATTGCGCGTTTAGTGGCGGTGTCCAACGCCATACTTTATGTAACTGCCTCGAGTGGACGTTAAACACACAATCCGTCACATTTACAGTTGTAGTCTTTTGCCCCTTCGCCGTGTCTGGACTAATACATATTTAAAAACATAAATAAACATACCGTAGGCCTGTCGTGGCGCAGCGGCACAAGCGTTTGATTGTAACCGACAGGTTCTGGGTTCGTTCCCAACTCGAGGAAATGAAATATTTAATATTTTCAATTTAAATATCTAATGTTTCATTTCTTCGCTCTGGTAATAAGGCAAAGCGCGGCGTTGAGTTCCGCTAGTCAACACGCAATGCCTCAAGTTCGGCGGAAAGTGGGGAACGGAAGTGGAACGGAGTGTCTTAACTAGGTTCCCGGGTTCCCTCTGCCTACCCTGCCTCGTGCGGGATACAGCGTGAAGCTAAAAAAAACTAACAAAAATAAACATACATTCCATGTAAAATATAAACAAACACAAAAAACAACTATTGAGGAATAATAATAATGTATTTTTATTGATTTGTTATAAAATCCTGATCGTGGTGGCGATAAAACGTATCTTTATAAATAATTCCATACGATACATAGTTAAGCCTTCACGTGTACATATTTTTGTATTCACAAATAGAGGCAGTATCGCTCAATCAAACCACCAATGGTCTCAGTCAATCTTTATAACATTACCTATAGGTAACTTTTCACTATACAATTTCACTTTGTTTGTCTGTCATTAGTAGAATTGTAAATAAATTTGAACCTTATGCCCTAGGAATAGGTAACTAAGTTAAACATATGGCTGGTTTCCCACAATGGGGTATCTGACTTATGGTTATTATCGACAAGATAGTTACGTATGTAATGTCTATGTGATGATTTAAAGTTATGCACTTGTAGCTATTAGTATTGAATTTATTATATTGTTTATAAGTTTTATCATACATTTTAGAGGTCCTTGCCGTTTGGTTGACCAGTGAAACTTTGTCTTCACTGAATGGGTACAAAGTAGGGTCGCAGAGGGAACTTGAGTACCTAGTGTTAAGCCACTCTGTTCCCATTAGGACAATTCCGTTCTCCATTTTCCGCCGAATATGAGGCATTGCGTGCTGCGCTTTGCGTCGTTACCAGGGCAAGGATATTAAATTATTAATATATAATAATTATTTCATTTTCTTCAGATCAAATCCACAACCTCATTCGCGACGGATATAAATCCGCGACTAACAAAGTCGCACGCTTATGCTCCTGCGCCACAACAGGCCTCAATATTTCTTTATGGTTTTTATGTTTATTTCTTTGCTTCATGCTGTCTCCCGTATATCGTAGGATAGGCACATTGAAATTAGTGTTAGGACACTCCGTTCTTCACTATTCATCGAGACATTGTGGGTTGATTGGCGTAACTCAACGCCGAATTCGTTACTGCGCTCGTTATCAGAGTGAGAGAAATAAAATCCAATTGGGAAAGCGAACCCACACCTGTCGCTTTACACGCTATACCAGCCACGATGGCGTCTAAATTAATTAAATATCAATTAAAGTTCACATCTATCATTAATAGTTACATAATTTCTATTGAGGGTGCGTTTTTTTATAGCATACGGTATAATTGTAAATCAGAAAGTTACGCCACAATTATGAAAACATGTCGGCCTTTTGCATTTAACTTATACTAATATAACAAGTAAACTATCATATGTACCGAAGGGCTGGGATTTTGAACACGTGACCCTCATTACGCTTCGGATTTTGAGGTTAGTTAGCTTTAGGGGATCATTTTTTAACAGTTAGATCGATTATGATAAAAAAATATTGTATTTTATATTAAAAATGTGAGTTTGAAATTTGATCTTAAGATTTTAAGTCAAAAGAAAATATAATTTATGATAAAGAATTAAGTGTCTATCATCGACACAGGAGCGTGACGTCAGAAGATAAAGTATAACATTATTTCAGTTGCTCGCCCTGGTAACGAGGCAAAGTAAACTCACTAAACAAAAGGAGTAAGTGTGTTAATAGGAACGGAGTCTCTTGATATATACCTACACTGTAGTATATGAGATACAGCTAAAATAATAATAAAAAAAAATAAATTTCCGTATAATACGTTTAAGCGAAAATGTGTTTTGAGGAAATCACGCTAGAATTCGGGAAATAGCATGCGCGTTCCGAGTAATGACATCATATCGTTGTAGAGATATTTAGACCATATCTGTACAATACAAGCTGTATTATACATGGGTAAAGCTGTATGAAAATAGAGCATTTTTATAATTTTTCTCGTATAGCAGGATAGGCATAGAAAGTATATCAAGGTCTTTTTCAATCTTTGAATTCTTTCTTTCTGAATTCGTGGTAGTGCAAGTAATAAAGTTCAATGGCAGGTTCTAATGAAAATAATTAATTCTCTTAAGCAACAAACGCATGAAGGTTGTTCCATGGCGATCTCACCCAACAAATCTCTGAATAATAAAAACACAAACACAGGAACAGATCTGTTTCAAGAAGAAGTCCAGGCACTCTTGAAAGAAATCTTTAGCAACTCGTATCTTTACCATGCATTTCAACCCATATTTCAACTCACGAGTTCAAAGTCCCATTGAAGAAGAGGATGTCCTCTTGCCTAAAGATGGACATAATCCTGTTATTTACATAATGAAATATTTTTCTCGCATCAGCCTTGTTAAACGAAGTATACCAAAACCACAGCAGGTCAGAAGCTTATTAACATAGCTTATTTATTATGATACAATAAAAAAAGCTCTATCTCTAAAGGAAAGCTTAATAAAACTTAAAAAATGTCTATAAGAGAAACGAAAACTAAAAACAAAAATAGGGAAAACGTATATTATTAAGTGCTATTACACCATTTGGTTTATATAATGCTTCCTTCCCTTATCTATTGGCGCGTGCTGACATTTGGCCCCTAACCCCTACAATATTTAGCGTGAAGCACAAATACAAACATATTGAAATAATTATTAGATAATAAGGAGGTCGTGTGGCTGAGCTGAGAGGCAATGGTTGTGGTTCGACTTCCATTCGAAGGAATTAATTATGTTGAATTTAAAATTCTTTTTGCTGTATGCTGTAGTCAACATATTCTGCATCTCGTAGGGTACGCAGAGGGAACCTGGGAACCCGGTGTTAAAGCACTCTGTTTTTAATGATTTCTTTCCCCACTTCCCGCCGGAACTATCGAGTGTTGAGTAGCGGAACTCAAAGTAGTATATCAAATATAAATATTATTTCTCAAATGGAAATAGAACCCACAACTGATCGCGTTTACAGTCTCACGCTTGTTTCTCTGCGCCAAGACAGGAATCAATTCATATTGTAATTTGGAGTCAAAAATACGGAGCACAACGTTCCGTTGCTTTCTACCATTCAACAATTAAAGTGGTGAACGGAATGTCTTAACACTTACTTCCCTTTGCCAATCTTTCCTTTATGAGTATTTCATTATATGAGATAATTTAAAAATATTAAGTGGTTTCAGATACAATTATAGTATGAAATCTATTTTATCAGTAAATGTGTGGGACAAATACGTTATCTAATGTATTTTAAGTACTAATAAATATTACACGGTGAATAGTGGATCTTAACACCGCAATGTGCTCAGCTTATTTGTTTTTATAATAGACGGAAAGCAACGAAATGAAGTTTTCTACTGACCCAGCAAAGCTTATATAAAAACAAAAAAAAAACAATATTTTGACATAAATGTAATCGTTGTCAGAATGAACGTCACTTTTATGAAATTTTTAGTTCGAAGCGTTTTATTGATTATTTAGTATTGACATTATTATGTTGACTCTAAACGTGACGGTTTAAGGTTCGATTCCTATTCGGGTGAATGAAGAATTTTCATTTAATAGTTTTCATTTATATGTACACAATAAAGTAAAACGAAGTATTTGAATTGCTCTAAAAAGTGTTCCGCTTTAACCCTCAATGATTCAAGAATTCAGCAGAAAATGGGGAGCGGAAGGGTATTTTCTTGACGTAGAGTTTTAAGACTGACTTCCTAAGTTCTATAGGCTGAGGGAGACCCTGCAGTCTATATTCTTATATCCATTCGTGGAAATTCCTCTTTTTAAGAGGCTGTACCCACAAACATTGAGTTTTCAGTTAGTTGTCCCATTGGTGAACGACGGCCTCAAGGTATTTCATATTAAATTTTCAGCTTCACGCTGTATCTCACACATAGCAGGGAAGGCAAAGGGAACATAGGAATCTAGTGTTAAGTCATTCCGTTCCGTTCCCCATTTTTTGTCGAATTTGAGGCATTGCGTGGTGAGTGGCGGAACCCAACGACGCGCTTTGCTTTGTTACCAGAGCCAAGAAATGAAAACATTATATATGTAACTTCTTTATCCCCACTCGATGAAATATTTTATTTCATCGAGTGGGGATAACACCCACCTGTCACGTTTACAGCCACACGCTTGTGCTCTGCGCTACGACAGGCCTTAATTCATATTAAATTTAAATTTAAAACTGTATATACAAACAGTTTTAGATTGGTTCTGTTGCAAATATATATATATATATATATATATATATATATATATATATATATATATATATATATATATATATATATATATATATATATATATATATATATATATATATATATATATATATATATATA
>DWMZ01001961.1:0-15006 GCA_018249855.1 Eueides tales michaeli | reverse complement strand
AAATGTGTAAATAAAAAATATTATGGCTCAAAAGTCTGTTAGAGCACCATACTTGGTACTAAAAATTTATATTTAAGCAATACTGAAGATCAGTAAGTAAATTATATATCACCTATGTTTTTCGGAGACCTGTAGTGGCGCAGCGGCACAAGCGTGTCACTAACTGATAGGTTGTGGGTTCGATCCCCACTCGAGGAAATGAAATATTTAACATTTCCAATTAAAATATTTAATATTTCATTTCTTTGCTCTGGTATTAAAGCAAAGCGCGGCGTTGAGTTCCGCCACTCAACACGCAATGCCGCAAATCCGGCGGAATGTGGGGAACGGAAGTGGAACGGAGTGTCTTAACAGTAGGTTCCCAAGTTCCCTTTGCCTACCCTGTCATGTGCGGGATACAGCGTGAAGCTAAATAAAAAAAAATAAAAAAGAACCCTATGTTTTTTTGCACTTTTTTAGCTTGAACTAGAAGAAAGCTATTGGTAACATACTCGGTCTCTTACTTGATGATTAATTTTCTTCTATTTAAAAAGAATACATGTTAATTGATGGGAATTCAATATAGTGCTTTGTCTAATTACCAGAGCGAAAATATGAAAATAATTCTTACTACCAAATGGAATTTGAACCCAAACCTGTAGCTATGACTGTTGTGCCGCTGCGCTATTACTGCCTCACATAAATAAACTTATTTATAAAATAAATAAACACTTTCTCAAGAAGTTTACAAAATAGTTTGAAAAAAATCGATATACTTATATAGAAAACGTATAAAAATTTAAACGGGATTTTTATACATTTCCTAAATAGTATTTTCTTTCATAAATGTATATTAATACTTTTGGGAGAACAACACGCGTGGGCAGACTCGACCGGATCATTACCACCCTCGGCGTTTAACACCGGCGTTAAGCAGTGGCTTTGGTCACTGCGTTTCGCATTGGGTAATGCCGCGTCATGGTGCCCATCTACCCTAAAAGCCGGCAAAGCACCTGTAGCTCCTCTAGAGCTACACGGGGCCGTGGGTGGCGGTAATCCCTTACCATCAGATGACCCGTACGCTGGTTTACCGTGTCTTTTGCCATAAAAAAAATACTTAAAAAATAGTAAAATAATCAATATGCTTACAGCTTCCGTCACAAAAGGGTCGACATTTTGCATCGGCTGCCACGCCAGTCCAATCAACATGCGATCTAGGAAAGGCTTCAAGCGCAGTCTAGATGGCTGGAACATGACTTCCGGTAGAAATATTGATTCGAATACACCTTTGTCCTTGGGACTTAAAACTCTGTAAATTAATTAATATGTGACGTAAATTCCTATTAGTTTAGCCAAGGCCTGTCGTGGCGCAGAGGCACAGGCGTGTGATTGTAACCGACAGATTCGGGGTTCGATCCCCGGTCGAGGAAATCAAATATTTAATATTTTCAATTTAAATATTTAATGTTTAATTTCTTCGCTGTAATAATAAGGCAAAACGCGACGTTGAATTCCGCCACTCAACACGCAATGTCTGAAATTCGGCGCAAAGTGGGGAACGAAAGTGGGAAAGTAGAAAGGAGTGTCTTAACACTAGGTTCTTGGTTTCCCTCTACCTACCCTGCCTAGTACGGAATACAGCGAGAAAAAAAAAATAAAAAAAAAATGTTTAAGCTAGGTGAACTTGAGAAAGCAGTGCCACAATACTGTTCTCGACTTTCCACCGAATCAGAGGCAATGTTTCATGTTTTCATTTCTTCGCTCCGGTAACAAGACAAAGGGCGGCGTTGAGTTCCGCCACTCAACACGCAATGTCACAAATTCACCGAAAAATGCGGAACGGAACGGAGTATTTTACGTTTTTACGCTGAAAATGTTAATTTTAACCTGACTCGGACTCCCATATTTGCTGAATCAAAAAACTTTTATAGCCAAGTTTACAATACAATGTACATACATACAGGTTTAAATAGAAAAAAAACAATTGAAATTCTTACGTAAGCTGTCTATCTACAGTTGAATGGCCAAACCTCATAGCGGCGGCTGCGAATTCGGCCGTCAATGACGGATTTATATGAGGATCGTAATCTTTAGAGTATCCAGGAGAAGGCAAGAGATCAAACGCTTCCATTATCTTGGTACCTTGGTTAATAATTAAGTTAGATGTAGGCATTATTGCCGATCAAGAAGTGGTTTAACCAATAGTTAAATGAAACAATTTTAACCGGAATAATGGAGTATATTGGTATATGAATATTTATGCATTTTTGGTAATCCGACGTTTCGAACACTTTACAGTATACGCGTTTAATCCAGTTAAAATTGTTTCATTTCAAATGTGTAACAATAAATATAAAATCAAAGATATGGATATAAAATCAAAGAAATTTTTATACGCTCGTTACAACTTATTTACGTTGTTACCATTTCGACGGAGCTTGGTGAGAACGAATGGCTCAGTGGTAAGAGCGCTTGGACGGATTTCAAGAGGCGCGGGTTCAAATCCTGTTCCGTTCAAATTTTTATGCGTTTTTAAATTTAGTAAAAATATCCATTATTTCGATTCGACTAGCGACCTGCTGCAGCGATTGACTTACACTATCTCATTCACTTTTTACTATTAATTACTTTCTTGATCTAATAAAATTATCTCTTTAAAGACAATATCCATATATTGTCGAATGAATATTTTAAAATAACATTTTTTTTTTATTTATCAATTTATACAAATAAAACAAACACTAAATGCTGAAGGAAAGTGGTAAAAACATATGAGTGAATTATGTTTTTACCAAATATTTTTACTATTTTTAAAGTGTTATTCCACACTTAGGAACTTCATCCAAATTTTTATATGTTTTTAAATTTAGTATTTTAAATTTAGTATGTTTTTACCATTTAATTTAAATCTGTATTTAAATCTGGTTGGCCATTGGTCTTAGTTAGTCACACGTTTCTGAGATAAGTGTGTAAAAATGCAAAGACAAACGGACAAACATTTTTAAAATCACTATTTTAGACCCTATTACATAATTAAACGCCTTCTATTGGATTTTTTTAATACATCTTCCACGTACAGACAGTGATCAGTGGCCGATTTAGTATGATTCAAGTTAAACATTTAATATTTATTAAACCCTAAAGGAAATTCCACAAAAATTACATCAAAAGCTTACCTAACAGTAGCGGAAGCCATTCATTGTTAACAATATGTTGGTACTCAGCTTGAACTATCCTTCTAGCCTCTAAGAAGACAGTATCCTCATCCCAACTTGGATTTATCTTTGATAACGCTCGTGCGATTCTGTTGTGTTCCCTCATCCATATTGTGTGGAGAACTGTTAGAGATATCACCTGGTTCCCGCGGTTGTCCCCTTGTATAAGAAATCAGGAAGAGTTTTTACTTAATTTAATGTTTTTTTTTGTTTTTTATGGAAAAGACACAGCAAACGAGGGTGCGTGTCACCTGATGGTTATTGATCACCGCCGCCCACGGCCCCGTACAGCACCAGAAGAGCTACAGGAGCGTTGCCGGTCTGTAAGGTGAATGGGTACCGGGACCCGGCACTACCCAATGCAAAACGCAGTGACCAAAGCCACTACTTAACGCCGGTTTTAAATGCCGAGGGTGGTAACAATCCGGTCGAGTCTGCCCATGCGTGTTGCCATTGCTGACAACATGACTCTTCCACTCGTAACCTTATGTAAAATCTCTTTTTTTTAGGAGGCCTGTCTTGGCACAAGCGTGTAACGTAAGCGATAGGTTACGGGTTCGATTCCCACTCGAGAAAATGAAATCTTTAATATTTTCAAGTTAAATATTTCATATTAAATTTCTTCGCTCTGGTAACAGACCATCGATTTCCGCCGCTCAAAATGCAATACCACAAATTTGACGTAAAGTGGTTAGGTTCCCAAGTTCCCTCTGCCTACCCTGTCAAGTTCAGGATACAGCGTGAAGCTTAAAAAAATATTAAATACCAGATTCAAAGCAGGCAGCGCCGTCTTTCTTATAAAGACATGCTTCGTTTTCAGTGAGCGGAGGCAATTCCCTTCCATAGTCTTTGAATACATTTAACAATCCACCGGATGCCCTCAGTGCTGTGGTTTTTTCATCAGTGTTTCCGTAAATATGAGATAAATCTGTGTAATGTGTAGCACCATTCATCTAAAAGTTATCTATACTTATAATAATATTATAAAATATTATAGGTGATGTTTATTAATACAATAGGGCTTAAAATTGTATTTTTTTTTTAATTTTATTTGTTTATATATATGTGTGTTTGTCTGTGCGTTTGTACGCGCTAATTTCAGAAACGGCTAACCACATTTATATATAGTTTTCACTATTGTTTTGGCAACCTTCCTTCAACATTTCAGTGTTTGTTTTATTTAAATTGGTCAATAAATAAAAAAGTTACGTCAATTTAAAATATTTAGCTCCGTAAAATTACTATAAAATTTGTATTTACACGGCTTTAATTTTAGTTTTTAATGTATAGATATTGTCTTAAAGGTGATAATGTTATTAGGACATGAAAATAATTACGGTTAGTAAATGAAATACTGTAATGAAAGCAAGCGAAGTCGCATGCGGATCGCTAGTTTTACAATATAATAGTTAATGTTATTTCTTCTTGATTATGTTGAATATTTAGTGGATACCGCATTTTGCCCATCTCGCTTAAAATCCACAAATACCATAGACTTTTTTAATATTTTTATTGTCAAAAAATATAGAAACATTTTTACTATTTTTAAAGTGCCATTCTACACTTGGGAAAGAAAAAATACTAAATTTAAAAACGTATAAAAATTTGAACGAAGCAGGATTTGAAACCGCGCCTCTTTTTCTGGACGGATTCCAAGAGGTGTGGGTTCAAGTCTTGCTTCGTTCAATTTTTTATACGTTTTTAAATTTAGTAAATATAGAAACGGACGGACGTTTGTGCCCCTGCGCCTATATCACACTTACTTGCTTAGCGTATCCAACAGAACAGTCACTAGCTGGAGCAACCTGAGCTCTTACAAAGTTAATGCATTTCTGTCCAAATTGTTTATAGAATTCATCCTCGGAATCAATCATAATTGGAAGACAAGCCCAATGTTGAAGGTCTTGAGGAAATGCTTCACCGTTTTCCGAGCAGCATGAGATTACGCTGTCATTGCCTGTAAAAATTATATTTTTTTTTATCTGCGAACCTAGTGTTAAGGCACTCCGTTCCACTTCCGTTCCCCACTTTCCGCCGAATTTGAGGCATTGCGTGTTGAGTGGCGGAACTCAACACCGCGCTTTGCCTTATTACCAGACGGAAGAAATTAAACATATTTAAATTGAAAATATTGAATATTTCATTTCCTCGACTGGGGATCGAACCCAGAACCTGTTGGTTACAGTCACACGCTTGTGCCGCTGCGCCATGAATGGCTACAAATCAGTTACAATCTCATTATTTTTAAAATAATAAGATAATATAATAAAATAATATGTTAATATCGAAATAAAAATATTAAATATAAATAATCACTACGTACCAAAAGTAAAAACAACAGTTTTAGTGATATCATGAGATATAAATTGTCCGAATTGTGTAAACATCATATTGTGAATGGGACTTGGATGATGGCCTTCTAACAAGAGCGTCCTGCTGACGGCTCTAGCGCTCGGGAGTGGAAGACCTGATGCTGCAATGCGTGGCGACCATATTCCTTCAGAAATATGAAAAGATATATTTTAAATAAACAAATTAATACGGGGTCTGCCGTGGCGCAGCGGCACAAGAGTGTGGCTGTAGCCGACAGGTTCTAGGTTCAATCCCCAGTCGAGGAAATGAAATATTAAATATTTAATGTTTCACTTCTTCGCTCTGGTAATAAGGCAAAGCGCGGTGTTGAATTCCGCCACTCAACACGCAATGCCTCATATTCGGTGGAAAGTGGGGAACGGAAGTGGAACGGAGTGTCTTATTATTATAGATTAGGTTCCCGGGTTCCCTCTGCCTACCCTGCCTTTGGCAGGATACAGCGTGAAGCTAAAAAATAAAAATTTAATTAAGTTAATATTATTAAGTATTTTGAAGCCTGTCGTGGCACAAGCGTGTGACTAACTAAATACGATCACCGACAACTTTCGTTCCACACAGTCGAAAATTACAAATCTATTAGAACTAATGAAACATACACTTTTTTTTTGTACGACATTCTTTTATTTAGATTAATAATATATCAGGAGATACCTTTGTCTTATAGTTACTAATAAAAAAACATAGTATTAACAACTTTTGAGCGTAAGCCCGAGATGACATACCATCCAATTTGTGGAACAATGTGGTTGGTAAACCATGTAAAGGTTAGTCAGCCATTAAAAAAAATCAGCTGGTTAGTATTTTTTTTATTTTTCATGACTTTGTTTATGATACATATTGGAGAGGGGGGACTCCTTAACAAAATTTTATATTTTGTAAAACAAATATTTTTTCACGTTATTTAAATAACTATCTTTATAATTAACAAAGAAAATCTCGGTTAATAATATTTTTTAAGAATTCTTGCAATCAATATATATGATAGTTGCTACCATTTACCAACATGGTGAAACTCACAAAAAATCACTTTGTTAGTAATAAGTTGTGAAAATTGTACCAGGGATTCTGTACGAATACTTCAAAACAACATTTTAAAGTAATTTTTAAAATAAATAATAAAACAAAATATTCGTTGAAATTCCCAATAATATTGATATACTGTGATAAGTAAAACTTTATGTTGTTAATATCACGCTAATGAGATGCGATTCATAGAAATTTATAAATTAATGATTGTTTTATACCAATTGATATTCATAATTCTTTTAACGAAGAATATCTTTGAGTCTCGCGATTGTTACATATTATTATTGAAGTCATTTTAAACGAACTAATCACGTATATTGATTTTTGAACATTTTTGGATTTTACACTAGTCACGGGTCACGGGTTCATTTCAAAGGCTATATATATAATATAACTTTTGTAATATATACCAATTACTTAAAACAATTACTATAGCACATCACAAATAACTGAAACAACAAAATAATTACGCAAGTCTTACAACGAATGAAAATAATTTTAAAAAAATAAACCATGAGATCAAACATTATATAACATTCATAAAGAACACGTAAATTATATAAATATTATAGAAATGCCATTAAAACTATGAAAATAAATCAATTGCTGATTACGCAGTAATGGAACAATACCGTTGTATAATATGTTGGACACAATTAAATATTGTATTAGATAAAAGGAATTTTAAGGGCCATATATACTTAGGAAAATAGTATAGGCTTATATAAATAAATTAAAAACATTAATTGAAAATGTATATGTTGTTTCTTTCAAACAGAGCTCAACACGCAATGCTTGATAATTCGGCAGAAATTAATCGAGAAAACATTTTGAGGACCTTTCGATTTTTTTTGTAGCTTAAGGCTGTATACGCACATGGCAGGGTGGGCAGAGGGAACTTGGGAACCTAGTGTCAAGACACTCCGTTCCGTTCCCCACTTTCCGCTGCATGATTGCTATTGCGACAGGCCGCAAAAATGCTGGGATTTTTTACATATTATTTTCGATGTTACTCATTTTACGCCTGTCGTGGCGCAGCGGCACAAATGTGTGATTGTATATAATATAATAACAGGTTGAAAGTTCGATTCCCAGTCGAAGATGTAAATTACTTTATATTTTCATTTCTTCGCTCTGGTAACAAGGCATAACGCGGCGTTGAGTTCCACCAATCAAAACGCAACTCCTCGAATGCGGTGAAAATTGGGGAACGGAACAGAGTATCTTAACACTAGGTTCCCAGGTTCCCTCTGTCTATCCTGCCATGTGCGGGATACAGTCGGAAACTAAGTAAGAGAGTGAGTGAGTAAAAATTCACTTCGAACAATTAGTCCTTAGAATTATCGCATTCAACCAGACTAAACTGTTTTTTTTTATATATACCTATATATACACACTCCGTTCCACTTCAGTTACCCACTTTCCGCCAAATTTGAGGGATTATGTGTTGAGTGGCTAAACTCAACGCCGCGCTTTGCCTTATTACCAGAGCGAAGAAATTAAACATTAAATATTTAAATTGAAAATATTAAATATTTTATTTATGCCTCAAATTCGGCGGAAAGTGGGGAACGGCAGTGTAACGGAGTGTCTTAACACTAGGTTCCCAAGTTCCCTCTGCCTTCCCTGTCATGTGCGGGATACAGCGTGAAGCTAATAAAAAAAAAATATTTTTTATTTCTTCGACTGGGGATCGAACCCAGAACCTGTCGGTTACGGTCACACGGTGCCACTGCGCCACAACAGGCCTATATAATATTTGTAATATAATATTAAAAAGATATATTCACCATCACCGTACGCTGGTGGTAATAATCTTTCATAGGCAGTGTTAGCTGCTCCCCAATCCGGATGGTCTGCATTGTTGCATTCTCCTCCAATACTTCTATATCTCCTTTGTGTTTCACATTTCGGTAATGGCGTACAGAATGGACCTTAAAAATAAAATTTATAATAAATAAATAAGCCCTCTTGAGAATCTCCGTGGCGTAGTGGCACAGTGTCTGATTGTAAATGATTGTAGAGCGTTCGATTTCTACTTGTCGAATCAGATTTTTTTCACCTTCACGCTGTATCCCGCACATGGCAGGTTAAGCAGAAAGAAGGTTATGTAGAAGGAGCCTAGTGTTAAGACACTCCGTTCCGTTTCTCACTTTCTGCCGAATTTGTTTTTTTTTTATATTATTGTAATATCAATACTAAGCGTGTCGTTGGGTTTTGCCACTCAACATGTCTTTTTCCAGAATAAACTTTGATACCATAGCCATAATACTTTTTACATGTATATGCTTATGGTACGATAAGGCAAAGCGCGGCGTTGAGTTCCGCCCTTCAACACGCAATGCCTCAAATTCGGCAGAAAGTGGGTAACGGAAGTGAAAGTCTTTACACTAGGTTCCCGGGTTCCCTCTGCCTACCCTGCCTTGTGCAGCGTGAGGCTAAATAATAAATAAACAAATAAATAATAAATATGTATATATTACTATGGGGACGCCTAAACGCCTGGTTGGTTAGAAATTATATATTGGATACACTTCTAGAATGTATGAACGCTTTATATGTTTTTATTTTAGAGGTATAATTTAAGACAATGTGACATTCATTGTCTTTCCTTGTTACTTTTTTTCTGTGCAGAACATATTGGTATATCACAAATTTCATTAACTACAACTCAAGTAGTAATTTTTAGTGATTTATCGACATTTTCATATAAATTTCATAATTTGACTTAGTTCAAAGTTTAATAATTTCGATGTTAGTTCCATAGAGAGAGTAGCTGATACAGGAAAAGTGATCGTTGGGACCCAATTAGAAGCTCCATCAACGCCTTTCTATATTAATTTAAAAAAAAAAATATTTTAGATTATAAGTTTGACATGTCTGCCTATTTATCTGTGCCACCATAGCCCCTGAATAAATAAATTCAAATTCTAATATTCTCATTAAAAATAAGAAGTTACAATTTCCATTTTTTGAACGTCAAACAATTTACCACCAGTTCGATAAAGTTACCGTCTAACACTTGAAAATAGTCTAAGCAAGAAACTCAGCGAGACACGTCTTTTTTTAATCAAAATGTTAAGCCGGTTTAAGTACGGTTTTTTATTTGAAAGCTTTGTTCATTGCGATTATTCTTAGGCATTTTTTATGAAAATTAGATCAGTATTTCAATAGCGATACGCGCTTTGCCAAGATGAAGTAGTGATTTCTCTTTACTTATTTATTTTAATTATTATATATTTTACGTACCATCGGTATGGTCAGTGAGTCCCAGTAAAAGCTCACTATCGGAAATAGCACCTTTTGTTTTTAGTTCTTCAGCAGTGAACAAATTGAGTAAACCACCACGGCCTAGAGCTTGGACCCTTTCATCATATGTTACTAGAGACTGAAAAATTGAAAGAAGAAACAAAAATAACTGAAATATGTATGTTATATTACAAAGCGTGGGATTATCTTTTTTTTATGGAAAAGACACGGCAAACGAGCGTACGGGTCACCTGATGATAAGTGATCACCGCCGCACACGGTCCCGTGTAGCACCAGAGGAGCTACAGGAGCGTTGCCGGTCTGTAAGGTGCATGGGCACCGGGTCCCGGTGCCCATCGCCGCCGGTTTTAAATACCGAGGGTGGTAACAATCCGGTCAAGTCTGCCCATGCGTGTTGTCATTGCTGACAACGTGACTCTCCCACACGTACTTTAGTCGTCTTTTACGACACCATCAGTACCAGGGTGATCCTATTCTAAGCCGGGATAACAGGGCTGAATCTGATCGAAAGCGCATGATTACGGGTTCTATCCCCAGTTGGAGATTATTTTTCTTTGATCCCTTTGGAATGGTCAAGCTTGGCGTTGAGTTCCACCAGTCAACATGCATTTTCGAATTGAACATTAGAGACGTTAGGCGGACCATCGAGTGTCTTGACACTCGACAGCTTCACGCTGTATTCCGCACATGGTAAAGTAAGCAGAGGGAACTTGGGAACCCGGTGTTAAGAAACTCCGTTCCGTTCCCCACCTCCCACCAAATTTTAGCCATTGCTTGTTACCAGAGTACAAGTAATTAATATATGATTTCCTCGAGCGGGGATCGAATCCACAACCTGTCGCGTTTACATTCACACGCTTGTACCCCTGTGCCTATGAGAGGTCTTTTGACACTATTTTTTATTTATACTTGTATATGCGGGAGAGATTCGTTGTGATCTTGTTTATACAATATCAAGAGAGTATAGATTTTTTAAAAGTATAATATTACTCAGCTTAACGCTGTATCCCGCTCACGGCAGAGTAGGCAGAGGAAACTGGAAACCTAGTGTTAAGACACTCCGTTCAACTTCCGTTCCCCACTTTCCGCCAAATTTGAGGCATTGCGTGTTGAGTGGCGAAACTCAACGCCCCGTTTTGCCTTGTTACCAGAGCGAAGAAATGATTCATTTTCTCGAGTGGGGATTGAACCCACAATCTATCGGTTATAGTTATATTTAATTTAGTTCCATTTGCATACCCAGCCATGTACGGGACACAACATGAACCTGACAAAAAATCACTTTTACCAAATGATGGCCAAAGCTCGGATCAGAAGTATTAATAACAGGATATTTGTTTTTTCTTAATGCATCTGATTGTTGTGACAGGACGGTTAGCTTTTTGTTAGACTGAACGTGTGCCACTTTAAAATCATCCACACTGATCGTCTTAGGACTCTTGAGATCAGGTTCCGCTGGAAAATGGTATAATAATAATATTAAAAGTATATTAATGATTAGAGGCCAGTCGTGGCGCAGCGGCACAAGTGTGTAACTGTAACTGACAGGTTCTGGGTTCGATCCTCACTCGGGGAAATGAAATATTTAATATTTTCACATTTAAATATTTAATGTTTCATTTCTTCGCTCTGGCAATAAGGCAAAAAAATAATGTGGTTTGGTACAATCGGGTACGCATCCAATTTGGATTCAATTTTATGTTAGAGAGTAAGTCCGCCACAGAAACACTATTTAGACTTATACGTTAAACATATTTAAAACAAAAAGCTAAAAATAATGATTATGACATAAAATCTTATACAAAAGAACATCTTCACACATTCATATCATCTTATATTACTTTACAATACAAAATATAATTGATAAAAGAATTGTTCTTAGACATCTCTCACTTATACCAATGTAGGTAAAAGGAACTGAACTTTTTGCTATAAATAAAAAATTGAAAAGAGTGACTTAACACTAAATTCTCTAAGACACTAACCTGCATGGTGTCTCCCAGTGAAACAGCAAATACCGATCTGACGTTTACCATCTAAATGGCATTGTGGGTTATAAGAATCAGATCTTATATGTGCCGGGCATTGCACATGTGGCATGCAAATACCGTGTCTTGGGCAAATTGCACAGGGTGGTTCTGTGCTGTGTGTGTGATCTAAAATGGACATAATTTTTTTTTAATGGAAAGGACAAGGCAATCGAGCCTATGGGTCACCTGATGGTGAGCCCACGCCGCCCACGACCCCATGTAACACCAGGGAAGCTACAGGTCCGTTGCCGGCCTTTAAGGTGGAGACAGACGTGCTTTTTGAAGGTACCCATGTCGTATCGACCTGGAAATACTGCAGCTGGTACTCTGTTTCACTGATGTGTGGCGTGTAGAAGGAAATTCCTACCATTTTCATGTATTTTATAATTAATGCTATTTAAACCGTCGTGGGGCAGGAAAATAGCGTCCGGCTATTAATGCGAGGTATCCGATCGATTTCAACTTAGGGCAATTGCTGCGGTTTTATATATATTTTTTGGCATTTTGTCGCTTGCTTTTGTTTTAACATGAAACAATATCTATGTATGCATAGTTTCAAGCTCGTATTAAGCTTTATACGAGTGCTTAATGTACATCTTATAATATCGTAAAAAGTCATTTTTTCTTACTTTCTTTTTTAATTGATGTTAATCTCTATTCAAGTGAGATTATTGCGTGTTGTGGCGGAACCTAACCTCATTCCATTTTCTCAAATGAGAATCGA
Organism: Eueides tales michaeli; assembly: GCA_018249855.1. Taxonomy (NCBI): domain Eukaryota; kingdom Metazoa; phylum Arthropoda; class Insecta; order Lepidoptera; family Nymphalidae; genus Eueides; species Eueides tales. The sequence goes on along the minus strand of DWMZ01001961.1, from coordinate 2,389 downwards.
ATTTACAACCTGATTTACAGTGCCGCCGTCACGCCGTGTGATTCCGGCTTAGAATAGGATCACCCTGGTACTGATGGTGTCGTAAGAGGCGACTAAAGTACGTGTCGAAGAGTCACGTTGTCAGCAATGACAACACGCATGGGCACTCGACCGGATTGTTACCACCCACGGCATTTAAAACCGGCATTAAGTAGTGGCTTTGGCCTTTCGCATTGGGTAATGCTGGGCCCCGGTGCCCATCCACCTTACAGACAGGCAACGCTCCTGTAGCTCCTCTGGTGCTACACGGGGCCGTGGGTGGCGGTGATCACTTACCATCAGGTGACCCGTACGCTCCTTTGCCGTATTACAGTATAACGCTCGTGTCCCTACACAACGACCAGCCTCATATTTTTCATAATTATTGTTATGAAATTTAAAGTAATCCTTATAACGGCAACTAACCTTTTTCACCATGCGTTTGATAATAACTTCTTATTGACATAACCTCACACAATGGCCACGAAACTATTAAAAACACCAAACTATAAAACAATAATTTATTTAAAACCATATTTGTACTAAAAAAGTTGTATTTACATAAAAATTTGGAAAAAAAATAATTTATTTTTCTTTATCGCGTTATCATTCTGTCTTGTCTCGATGTAAATGGCCGATCCGGTAATTATTTTTGTCAAATATGATTATGTGAAGGTAGAAAGAAAATGCAGGCCTCTTGTAGCTCAGTTATACAAGCGTGTAAACAACAGGCAAAGGGCACTTGGGAACCTTGTGTTAAAAATTTGTTCCGTTTCTCACTTGCTAAATTTGTAGCGTTGCACATGGCTGCGGATATCAACGTCGCAGTTTGTCTTGTTACCAAAATATTAAATATTACAATAGAATATATGTTTATTTTACAATAATAAAAAATAATCATTACACTATATATAGGAGGGTAGGCAAAAGGAGCTTAATTACCCAATTTTCGACCAATTTGTAGAAAATGTCTTGGTGAATGGCGGAAGTCAACGCCGCACTTTGTTTTGTTATCAGGGTAAGGAAATTAAAATAATTAATTCCTCCGATTGGTAATTGAAGTAATACCGCGTTCACAGTCACACCCAACGCCTCGTAAGTGATATAATTATCATTAATTATTTAAATGGAGGTATGTCGTGGCGCAGTGGCACAAGCGTGAGACTGTAACCGACAGGTTGTGGGTTCGATCCTCAATCGACGAAAAGAAGTATATACATTTTTTTTTTGCTTCACGCTGTATCCCGCACGAGGCATGGTAGGCGGAGGGAACCCGGAAACCTAGTGTTAAGACACTCCGTTCCACTTCCATTCCCCACTTTCCGCCTAATTTGAGGCATTGCATGTTGAGTGGCGGAACTTAACGCCGCGCTTTTGCCTTATTACCAGAGCGAAGATATGAAACATTATATATTTAAATTGAAAATATTAAATGTTTCATTTCCTCGACTGGGGATCGAACCCAGAACCTATCAATAATATATATTTAGTATGTTCAATTCAAATATTGAATGATCCATTTCTTCGCTCTGGTAATAAAACGAAAGCGCGGCGTTGAGTTTCGCCACTCAACACACAATGCCTTAAAATCAGGGGAAAATGAGAATATATCGTGCAGCTGAAGAATTATTTATATTTAAATGATAACTTTTTTACTATAAAAAGCGAACATATTATCGTAGACTGTAAATGCGGTTATAGGTTCGATTCTTCTAGGAATCTTAAATTATTATTTGATACTGCCCTTACGTCTATAGGGAAAAGTGATATGACAAAAAAATATATATTTTAGATAAAATATAAATATTTTTACTATTTTTAAAGTGTTATTCCACACTTAGGAAAGAAATATACTAAATTTAAAAACGTATAACAATTTGAACGAAGCAGGATTTGAACCCGCGCCTCTTGGAAACCGTCCAAGCGCTTTGACCAACTAAGCCATTCATTCTCACCGAGCTCCGTCAAAATTCTTATATGCTTGTTACAACTTATTTATGTTGTTAGCATCTCTGTAGGAAAATTTTTACAAATTTCCGCAACCCAAAGACAATTTGCTTAGAATTATCGTTTGGTAAGAGAGGATACTATTTTTAAAGTGTTATTCCACACTTAGGAAAGAAAAATACTAAATTTAAAAAATAAAAAATAAGTATATTTGTAAAAACTGTACTGACTATGATATATTATGTATACAAGTACGTACAAGTACGTTTATATAAATATTAAACAATTATTATATTCTTTTATTGCACTTAAAAAAAACATAAACGAAAAAACAAAATTTAAAATATGTTCACAATGGTGGGCTTATTTCTAAAAGAAATCTCTTCCAGCCAACCAATGGGAGTGGGTGACTGGATAATAGCGG
>DWMZ01001960.1:0-15006 GCA_018249855.1 Eueides tales michaeli | reverse complement strand
ATATATATATATATATATATATATATATATATATATATATATATATATATATATATATATATATATATATATATTAATAATAACCATTTAATATATAAAGAACAAATCGACTACGGTCGCGGTGACCAAAACTAACGTTTCTTAGACTCACCCCTCACTTCGCGCAGTCTCCGCGTTAAAACAAACGCGGGCGGACGCGCGACCACATAAGGTTTGTCCTGTGAAAAACATGTCAGATCTCATGTAGAGCCAAGGTTCTGAATCTACACGGCCTAACTCTACCGACCCAAACTTCACAAATTCTACATATTATATTAATTCTACAAATTCTACATACGTAATTAAAGAGCATCAAAAAGCCTATCGTGTACCATTAAAACATCTATCTCATTTGACAAATATAATTAACATTTTAAAAGCTATAGAGGAACAGACTAACCTACATACACACTGGTCAAAAGCATAACCCTCTTTTTTTTCATCGGAAGTGCGTAAAAAAGTAAAAAGGGCAAGCTTTTTAAAATTCCCGACAAATCACAATATCACATATATATTTCTTACTTCCGCAGCTAATGTGCAAATCGTGTTAGACTCTCGACGTTTTCTTTAGCATTTTTATTCTTGTAAGCGAGCGGCTACAATTTACGGAACAGATTGCTTTGGGGACACATGGAATTTTTAATTTTTCTCTCTAGACGTTCAGAATACTTTATTTAAGATTTTTTCCTATCGTACCTGCTTTAAGCTTTGAGCTGGGTTAGCGGTAAAGTCTCAAGCAAGTAAAGCTATGTAAAGCAACACGAAATAAATTAAAATTCAGCCTCACGTACTTGGGAGAAATAATGTGAATTGTGAGCGCAATGATTGTGGGTGAGATCATTTGTTCACGAAAAGAATATTATATTATTGTTGAGTTACCTTATTTGACACAAACTGTGTCTTATTAAAGTTGGATGTAAAGTATATAATAGAGTCTTGTTATTTGCAAGGTAAAGTGTGAATTTAAATCAATCGTATCGGCATCGAAATAAATTTCCTCGTTTTTGTCATTGGCTTGTGTCTGGTCTACGTCCTTTACACTGAAAGAAAATTAATTACTCCTTTACAAATTTTGAATTATAATTATTTCAAACATGAAAGGCTCCTTCTTAATGAGGACATCGTTAGGACATCGACAAAGGACATTGTCTATATATCATACATACTACCAGTATGAATTTGGTGATACTCATTTCTCTAACTCTTTTAATCTCATATAAATAAGTACTAAATAATGCATGATTATAAAAAATAACAATAAGATTTCTAATTTGCAATACGTACTTTTCCTTTCCCTGTTATAAAGCATTACAATTTCACTATACCTAGATTCGCGCTGTATTCCGCACATGGCAGGGTAGGCAGAGGACGCCCGGGAACCTAGTGTTCAGACACTCTGTTCCACTTCAGTTTCCCACTTTCCGCCGAATTTGAGGCATGGCGTTTTGAGTGAAGGAACTCAACGCCACGTTTCGCCTTATTACCAGAGCGTAGAAATTAAAACCTTAAATATTTAAATTGAAAATATTAAATAATTAATTTCCTCGAGTGGGGATCGAACCCACTACCTGTTGGTTACAGTTACACGCTTGTGCCGCTCCGCACGACAGCAATTTCACTAAACTTGTCAATCTCTTTGAAGTTACACGTCAGCCACTCGCTCCACAAAGTTAACTTTTTGATTTCGTGTATTATATATATCTTTTCGCGGTTTTACTTTCTCTGAGATGAAGTTACAATTTCACTTTTATAAAGTTAACTTTTTAAAATGTCAGTCCATCATCGTTAATGTATTTTAGTTTTACCAATAAAATTCAATCGTTGTTTGTAAATAAATACTCGTCCAATAATTAATTTATTTGTAATTTTATGAAATTTGAATATTGACTATATAATACATTGTTTAAGTTCAATACTAAATTTGCAAATTAATATCTAATAACTTAAGCAATATTAATATAGATCAACTGGTAACATTGTTTAAGTTAGTAAACTGCCAGTCACCGTGCAAAGACGATAAAGGTATATGCGGGCAGTTCGAAGCAATTACTATGTCCAATAGAAGCTCGACCAGTGTAGTATTTGTGAGAGCGACCAAGTAAATCTAATTAGACGCTGTCGTGTGCCACAATTTGGCTGAGACTATGATTACACTTTACCCTTGACGACAGCAAGAACTTGATATATAAACATGGGACGATGTATGTAGAAATGTTCATACATCGTCCCATGTTTATATATTAAGTTCTTGGTTCTTGGTTCTTGGTTCTTCTACACGTATGGACAAATAATAATATAGTAATATTTGTAAAATATGGTTATCTATTATTATATTTTATATATTTTCTACAACTTCTTGTTGCTTAACATTTTTTTTTTGCTTGTTGTTCAACATTTGTTGAGCTGAGTAGGTCTCTTACTAGGTCATGGATTCAATACATCACAAATATGTTTAAAATTTTGTGCATTTTCTTATATAAATAAAAGTATAAATAAACAAAAAATAAACAACTACAGTTTAAAGTATAGTTTAACGTTATTAATTATTTAATAACGGTAAACTATACTTTAATTTTTTTCTTTAATTAAGCATTATTTCTATTTTGTATAAGTAAAAGATATTATGAATAACAAATGTGGTTGAAACATATTTTCTCCTTAATTTAAAAGGAACTTAAACTTCATTTCTTCAAGTCATCTCTTATAAAATATCGTTCAGCAAGTAGCATCTCGTGACTTATTATTATCACATGAATTTTCGCTGGACGCCCTCGGGATTAACTACAAGATTTTGCTTGGGTAAGCTGTATATTATACCGAGCATTTTATGGCTGACGTGATTTTTTATAGCTAAACCCCACACTTTAAAATGGTTATGTGTAAAAATAGTTAAAGTTTTATAACTTTTAAAGGAAAAGGCAGCAAAACTGCTTGTTTGATAGATTAATTTTTTAAAGATACTCCGATCTTTCACTTCCGGTAATCCATCAAGACATTTTATTAGGTAGTTTCTATCAATAATTCTTTTTAAATGTTTAATTCAAACATGAGAAGAAATAGAGGCTTGTCGTGGCGCAGGCGGCAGGTGTGACTGTAAAGGTGACAGGTTGTTGTGTTCCTTACTCAAACAAATATCGAGAAATATATTCGATACTCGAGTAATATTTAATGTTTTTATTTATTTGCTCTGGTAACAAGGCAAAGCGCAGTGATCAGTTCCCCCACTCAACGCGCAATGCCCTAAATTTTACTTAGAATGGGGAACGAAACGGAGTGTCTTAACGCTCGGTTTCAAAGTTCCCCCTGCTTATCCTGCTACATAGTTACATACCGGGATACAGCTTGAAGCTGAGTGAGTGAATAAGAAGAACTAATGAGGTTACCTATTTTAGTATTTTTTATTGAAAAAAAATGTGAGCGTTGAGTACTATCTTGATTTCCAGTAAAAAATAGAGAACGGAATCTCATTACACAAAGTTTTCTCTGCCGTAGACTGATCTTAAATCGTAACGCTATAATATAACCGTAGTAAAAGTATACGAATTTTCAAAGCAACATAAAAGTCAAAATATTTCACATAAAGTTTTCCAATTAGTTTCTTCTACATTTATCATGAGAACGAAATGTGGAGTCTCTTTGACGTCGAAGTACATTCCCAATATGGTCAATGTGAAATACAAAACGCATGAAATATTCGTAGAAATCCTAGCTGTATTTGCTCAAGCAGTATTTTAGGTAACAAACCGTAAATTGCTTGATCTAGAGACTGCATCTTCCCATTCTACAGATATAGAAAAGTGAAATTTTATGTAAAAGTGAAAGAGGTGTTCTTATTAAATTTTCTACAAATTGACTAATCACAAATTATTATTATAATAACATTCTAGTGTATATCATGTTAAGCCTATATATATATATATATATATATATATATATATATATATATATATATATATATATATATATATATATATATATATATATATATATGTGGAGAGACGAGATACCTCGCATGTATTGTAGTGCCGTCAAAGTACAAATTGAGCCGTTCAAATAACTGCCTGAACCAATGTACAGTTTGGTTATTATTTACACCCAAATACATATAATGCCTGTTTTCAAATGAATTTTTTTGGTGAAAAAGAAATAAAAGAAGGCAGTTTTCCACTAATTTTTAAAGTTCAAGGACAAGTCTATCATTAAATTGTAAGTATATTACCGGAACCTAGGTAAGGTGCACAGTTTCTGCAAATTTATTTCACCGGTGAAGATGATACAGTAGCTAATATTTGATATTCTAAATTTTCTGATTTGAGACCTTTAATCAAAAATTGCAGTTTATGTTACATGAGATGAACCCATACAATTTATATTTACTTCTTATAGTTTACCTGAACCGCTATGATTATTTATGAGATATTCCAGATTTTCGATTTTAATATGTTAATGCAAAGTGCTCACCACAGTCAATAACTTTTGTTAAGACAGCATTTCAATATATCTTATAGTTACGCTGGACTGTTATGGTTTGTCATCAAAAATTCAAGTATAGCTTCACGCTGTATCCCGCACATAGCAGGGTTGGCAGAGGGAACTTTGGAACATAGTGTTAATTCCGTTCCACTTCCGTTCCGTGTTGAGAGGCGGAGCTCAACGCCGCGCGTTTGCCTTGTTACCAGAGTAAAGAAATTAAACATTAAATATTTAATTTGAAAAATTAAATATTTCATTTCCTCGAGTGGGGATCGAACCCACAACCTACCGGTTACAATCACACGCTTGTGTCGCTGCGCCACAACAGGCCTCAAAAATTCAAAAAATTGTAGATTCGTGTTCTATTAGTTATTTTAAGCCCCCCTACCTTTTTTATTCATAAATAGATTTAATGTACAGACACGACTCGTGTCATATCTCCGCGGTCCCACGGAGATATGACACTTTTGTGTATATTGACGGACACACCCTCAAAAAATTAGAGGTTTACGAGAAATTCTTCACTTTTTACGCACAAAGAAAGATAATAATATGTGTTTATTTCTCTTTATTGTTTTTTCAAACAAGGTTCGCGTAAATGTAGCCACTTGGCTGTAATGTGCCGCGTCGACATAAACACAAGCGACCAGTCTCGAATGTAATACCCGGGAGAAAACTTAAGTGTATGGGAAAAGGAAAACCAATACTCAAGATGGACATAGAGTAAAGAGTTCCTCGTTGTAAAGCAATCTTATAAAGGTAATTGTATCATAAAGACAACAACATTCTACGAGTTATTATTTTATTAATTTATGATTACATTTTGTATTCATATAATATTTAAAAAATGAAGATTAATAAGTAAATATCAGTCAATTTACTTGTCATAAATATCATTACTGTTCTATCTTTATAAAGGCGTGTCAGTAAAGTTACAGTGTTTGTCTCGTGAAATACAATAAGTCTTTGTCCATAACATAATAATGTTAAGAAAAGGTATAGTTGTTATGATGAAATATTACTTTTGAAACATTTCTTGCTATAAACATATACATATATTATATGAATATAAAATGAAATCATATATTAATAAAATGAAGTCATACAAAACAATACCAAATTTATTTTTCACATTAAATGTGAAAAATGTGTATGAATCTATTCACAACACATTTTTTTTCAGGCTTACATTTTAGTATTACTAATTATGTCGTTTTGAAATGTCCAGTGTAGATTATTACTTACTGGTAATATTTTCTTATCTAAAAAAGACAAGAGATTTTACTAATGCCAAACAAAATCTATGTAGCTACCATCAGCTTATTGACTTGTTACCACCAAAATAAAACAAACATGAAATCCATACATTTCATATAATTTAATAAAAATATATTTTTTAGAATATCTAACTAAATAAAATATTATTTCACTAAAAAATATAAAAAATCATGTACACTTGTACAGTTTGAATCACCTAAATATTTAATGTCATACTTTTATTTAGAATCATTATAAATAAAAAAAAGATTACGACACAAACAATCAACAGCCGTGATTGTTTGTGTCGTATGCTACTTTTTTATTGTTAGCTACTACGTCACGTCACTTTCCATATTTGTAACTTATTCAATTTAATTTAATTATTTTAATTCAAAATAAGAAGCTACAAGCTTCGTTTTTTGAACGTCAAACCATTTACCACCACATAGGAAAGAAAAATACTAAATTTAAAAACGTATAAAAATTTGAACGAAGCAGGATTTGAACCCGCGATGAGGAGACAATTCCTTAAAATATTCGTTTAGTTTACTAAAATTACTGCCTCAAACCTGAGGAGAACCGGCGAAAGAAACTCAGCAGCAACATGTATTTTTCTTTTAATCCCAATTTACGTCATTTAAGTGACAATGATACATTTAAAATAGCCTGGAGCGAGCAATCTATTCCCAAGGTAATGCTAACACGCATTTATAATATCGTTAATATGGCAATTACCTTTAAACATACAAACGTCACAACTTCTTTTAAATTGTGAAATAGAAAATTCTCGAACGCTTTTTTGGGATCCTATTGTTAAAGCGTACGCAGTGTCCCATAAAAGAATTACGGACTCGATGCAATCGAGTTATAGACGCAATAAGTTTAAGCCTATTTCTAGTATTAATATTGTGTATATCACTAATTTTACTATTTTTTTTTTTTATTATACATAATATTTTCATACAAAAATGTATTGAGATACAACGGTCAACATGTTAATTTTCTTAAGCGGTTCCCTTAAAGAATCTTTAGGGCCTAAGTTATATTTTAATATTATTATTTAAAACATAGGAAAGAAAAATACGTGCTTTTTATACAGTTTTTTTTTATGTTATACGTGTACGTTCTTCGTATTTTTTATCCTAATATTAGGTATACCGACTCTTTTTCGTACTTATATCCCTAGCGGCCAGTAGACACAAATTAAGGCAGGAGATATCGTCTAATTAACTGTCTAAACCTTTTCATTTGCTGTCATACTAAGCCAGACTCTCTTTACGCCATCATAAATACGACATTTGTTTTTTTATTTAGATACACACAGTTTAAGTGCCATATCTTATTTTTAAGATCACAGAAGTGATCTTAAAAATAAGATATGGCACTTAAAGTTATCCTATTTAAATGGGTAGTTGTACGGTTAACACTTACTGCATGGAACACTTATCATTGAATTCAGATTTGTAAACAACGTTAGTTGTATCATACCCTACACTACACTTCTGATGTCTGTCAGTTATATGACTACTCTTCCTCTCTATCCGATCTTACGTTATCAATCCTCCATTTTTTTTTTTAATTTCCAACAAATATATTAAGACGAAATAACAACATAAACAATTAAAGGCTTAGACAAGCGTACGTAATATAATAAAAGCGAAATTTGTACAGTTATATTTATTAATGTAGGAGTATCTACAATTAATCGATTCAAAAATGTCATATGGATTTTAAAATGACAAAAACTATGTAACAGTAATACAACAGTGAATTAATTAGAGACTTCGTTTTAAATAAATCGAGTGAAAATTTCAAACGCTTTGTGGGTCAGTACCTTATTTATTGTAATATATTAAAGTGAATTATATTGTTATTTTTACGTAATTATAAAAATAATAAAGAAAAAGATTATCATGAGTTAAAATGTAAATAAGACATTAACGTAAACACATAATTTAACAATATAATTATAAATAAAGGTACATAATTATATAAGTCAAATATTATATCTAAAATAAATCTAGTTTACTCGAAAACAGTGTTCATAACCATGTTACAATAGTCAACCTCTTTTCTAAATAAACATGAACATTATTAAATTAGTATAGTTCAAGCGAGTTAAAGCAAATCCGAAGAGTTTAAGTAAATCCAAAATAACATATTGTAGCGGCAATACTGCCCACAAATCGAAAATGGATTTCACGTTGAGTGTAATGATATATCTGATATACTAACAAATTTATCTTTACATGACTGTAGTTATATGAAACTTTCCGGAAATTGTTCTATTGTGATATTGAAAGTAAATTTTGTCTTGTCTCTTGAATTAGTCACCTATAAACAAGTGAAAAAATACGGGTCAAGTGTGATTCAACTCTCTCAACTGGCTGGGCTGCGTACCAATATTAGGAGAAGGCATATGCATTATTTTTTTTTAAAATTATGAATAAATATAACTTTGTTCTTGCATTTTTATTTTCTTTTTTACAGATTGCAAAAAAGATGCAAAAATAATCGTACCCTTTGGTTGCGTTGACATAGAAGCTTAATATTTTCAGTACACCAAGAAACCATAGACACAATTATTTGAAATTAATTTCAACTTAACATCTCTACAGAATCTCAAAATAAATGATTTTAACATACAAGAGAGTGATCCCTTCAGGATATTGTTTTTATATTTTGTGATACGGAACCCCAAAAGAGTCTTTTACTTGATTATTCATAAGTTTACCTATACATGGGGTATAAAGTATATATTTAGAGCTAGAAATTGTAAATTCTGGATTATATCAGTATATTTTTACTATTTTTAATGTATTATTCCACACTTAGGAAAGAAAAATACTAAATTTAAAAAACGTATAAAATTTGAACGAAGCAGGATTTGAGCCCGCGCTTCTTGGAATCCCTCGCGCTCTGACCACTAAGCGAATGGCTTAGTTCTCACCGAGCTCCGTCGAAATTTTGTACACTTGTTACAACTTATTTATGTTGTTAGCATCTCTGTTAGGAGATTTTTACAAATTTCCGCTACCCAAAGACAATTCTTTAGAATCATCGTTTGGCAAGAGAGAATGCTATTTATTCAATATTTTTACTATTTTTAAAGTTATAATATATAATTTCACATTTAGGAAAGAAAAATACTAAATTTAGAAAACGTATAAAAATTTGAACGGAGCAGGATTTGAACCCGCGCCTCTTGGAATCCGTCCAAGCGCTCTGACCACTAAGCCATTCGTTCTCACCGAGCATTCCCGCTACAAAATATTATTATACTACATATTTTCAGATAGTAATAGACACAGCTATTAAAAAAAAAGTTCCTTAAATATTTACTTGACACAAAATTCATTGAACTGAATCGAAAATAATTACGTTGTTAATATAGTGGACATGTGTTATGTACGTGTATGATAATAACATCTAGCTATTACCTCTTTCACGCAGGATTTTCCTTTTTGTATTGCTTTAAATAAATAAATATAAAATAAAAAAAAAACTACATTTAAATGTAAAAATTCTTATTATATTAATACGTAAATTATATGTAATTATAGTTTTGTTTAAAAATTAATGCAGAATTTTTTAAAATAATGCATCATAATCTTTCAACAGTTGGTCTGTGAATAGAAACAAAATACAAAACTAACTTAATCCTTTGAGAAAACTGAAGTGTGTTTTCTAAAGAAGAATTTTCTATGATTACATTGAAATGGAACGGTTTTAGTTTTAGTGGCTTACGTGACTTAACATTTAAGTGGGAAATTCATTTTATTTAAAAGTAAGAAGTTACAAGCCTATTTTTTTGAACGTCAGACAATTTACTAAAGTTACATTTTTCATCATCATCGGATCAAATGCTACATCATATTCTTTGTAAGTGACAATGAGACATAGAGGCCTGTCGTGGCGCAGCGGCACAAGCGTGTGAATGTAACCGACAGGTTCTGGGTTCGATCCCTAGTCGAGGAAATTAAATATTTAATATTTTCAATATAAATATTTAATGTTTCATTTCTTCGCTCTGGTAATAAGACAAAGCAAAGTGGGGAACGGAAGAGGAACGGAGTGTCTTAACACTAGGCTCCCGAGTTCCCTCTGCCTACCCCGCCTCGTAAGGGATACAGCGTGGAGCTAAAAAAAAATATTTAAAATTTAAACAGCTCATTTGTTTTTTTTAGCTTCACGATGTATGAACGATGTGTTTTTTTCATGGAAAAGACGCGGCAAACGAGCGTACGGGTCACATGCTGGTAAGTGATCACCGCCACCTATTGCCCCGTGTAGCACAGCTCCTTGTGGTATAAGGTGTATGGGCACCGGGGCCCGGCATTACCCAATGTGAAACGAAGTGGCCAAAGCCACTACTTATCGCCGATTTTAAACGCCGGGGGTGATATTATTCGGTCGAGTCTGTCCATGTGTGTCGCATTGCTGACAACGTGACTCCCCCACACGTACTTTAGTCCCTTATTACGGCACCACCAGTATGAGGGTGATTCTATTCTAAGCCGGAATTACACGACACAAAAGTGTTAAGACACTCCGTTCCACTTTCCTTCCCCACTTTCCGCCGAATTTGAGGTATTTGCGTGTTGAGTGGCGAAAACAAAGCCGTGCATTTGCTTCGTTACTAGAGCGAAGAAATGAAATATTTAAACTGAAAATATTAAATATTTCGTCACTTTTGATTAGGTTGACTAAGAAGCTCTAGTTTTCTTGGCTCTTAAGGACAGTAGACTCAAATGCGTTCTATAAATTTCCACTTGAAACCGATATCGAGATTAATAATTTTGATAGACAGATGATAAAGGAACGCCATAACTTTTTCTTTTGAAATTAGAAATCCTAAATAAAAGTTAAATATCTTTGTTTTACTTTCTCCGAGGAAACTAAGTCCAAAAATATTCAGTCCACTTTCCATTGACTGATAAACATGCTTTTTGTTACAAATTATAATGTAAAAAAAGTTTTAATATACCACTGACATATAATAATAATACAACAAATTACATTTTATAATATCATGAGGCTACAAAATCAATAAATGTTCTGCTGTAATCACTTTAAGCTTATTACAGTTTAAAGTATATTAGCTTCGTAATATGTGACTTCTTGTAGATACGAACCCTGCTTCAACATTTTCAAAATGAATTTTGTAAAAATAATATTACAATTTTTTCCAGCCGAATAGGAGCACGTCGGCGAAGTATTAGTAACTGACTTGACTGTATTTTGTTTGTATTCACAGACCAACTGACATTACAGCTATAAACAAACAACATTGATCTCATTAAAATACATAGATATTTAGAAGATAAGTAGACTGTGCTCAACTGGCACGCTCGAAATGCCATTATTGAAGAAATGAATGAATGAATAAAGATATGTAGATTCTTTAATTTTACTTGAAAAATGTTGTTGAAATTAAAGATATTAAATTAAGTTTTTATATGCGCGTCTTTGTCCTTATTCCATTGCTAACTTAAAATTATTTCAAACATCTCCAAAACCTTCTTTTTAGTTATAAATACTCTTACAAATTGCAGATTTATATAACCAAGAAAATGCTAAGTGAGGAATCCCACCTATTAGTGATCGCTTGGAAATAAGTATAGTTTAATCAACTATCAAATTTATCTTTAAGTCACTGTAGTTATAAATTTTTCCTTCACAAAAATTCCATTTCAGTAAAAAGAAGTACGGGCGTCTTAAGTCTTTGTTTCTTATAAGCAGTACAGTCACGTATTACATACATTCATGCTAAAAATACCGTGAAGTGAACCAAAAACTTCTTATAGAACAATTTGACCTTTCTTTATGTAAATCTTTTTCATTGATATAAGAATTTATACAAATTAACAATAATTTTTACTGTGAAGCTAAGAAAAAGAAGAAGAAAGGAGTATAAACATAACATACGACAAACAGTACTTGGTTAGATAGAAAACAATGGTTAGATTTTATTCTTCGTGTGCTTGTACGATTAGAAGATTGTGATTTTATATACGAGTACAAATGTCGTACCAATTCATACACGCGTGTACATAGGAGCATAAGAAGGTTTTGCGTTCAGATTATGACATCAATGTAAATGAGATCACTGGTTGTATTGTTCTCACGAGCTTCGCAGATGACAGATGCTCCATCATGTCTCAGTATCATCTTTATAGCACGAGTAAACAGAGCGTGGAAAATAAATATAAAATAATTCATATCCTCGAGGAGGTGACAGCCCAAAACCAACGTATTTACTTGCCACACGCTTACCACTTTGTATTTTAAACATTAAATGTAATTTATTTAGAAATTTACTTACTTTTACTTTGTTTTAATTTCGTGTAGATTTAGCGCTGTCGAGAAAATATAATATATTTTATTTTATTTAAGCATAAACAGTTAACAAACGCTTAAAAGGATTAATAAACGTGTATCTTTTAGACAGTATTAATTTTTATATTTTTATATATATATATATATATATATATATATATATATATATATATATATATATATATATATATATATATATATATATATATAAAATCCAAAAGCTTTTTATCCTGTATATGAAACTTATCCTAAATTGAATGGGATATTTATAATGAAATGTTCAATCTCGTTAAGCGAGAACGGGATGTGTGTTCAGCACTTTATATTATATTTTGAACATTGTAGGAATTTCACTTCGCAGTTGTTTTGTACATATAAAATAATAAAATATATTTTTGATATTATAATCTAACAAATACGCTTAAACTTTTATATCACGCTGTATTTTAACAAAAAATGTCGGTCAACACTCATTACTCGCGCTGGCTCTTGAAAAACTAGCACTTTATATCGTAGTGTTATAATTGTTGAAATTACTTCGTTCATATCGGGAATTAATACCATTAGGTAGTTCATTATCTAAGTAAATCTTTTTTAAAGGAATAAATGAGAAATTTTAAGAGATATTGGACTATAATATTATTTACTCAAAATGATGACAGAACTATTGATAACTTTTGCTGAAGCGGAATTCAATGAGGTGAATTCCTGAAACAGTGTAAGAAAACTTTTGTAAGCAATGTATGAAAATAAATATTTAGATCCTGATGAGATATCCTTTTTAATGGTGATAAAAGCCGTTACTTTGCGACCGGAACGATACATATGTATGTACATATATGGTCAGAATATAAAACTAAAAAAATGTATGTGCTTATTTCTTGTATTGTTTAGGTAGGGAAGATCTTCTTTTTTATTACAATTATTATTATATTACAGACAGCAATGAGAAAACGCTTCTGTTTTTCACTTTCCGCTGTATTTCGGAGGTCCTGCGTGTTATGTGGCGCAAATAAGAGCGCGCCTTGCCTTCGTGTAAGAGCAAGGAAAATTAAAAAAGTTAATATTTTATATCTTTGAGTGGAAATGGAACCCATAACCTGTCGCGTTTGTGTTCATGCGCTACGACAGGTTTTAAGGTTTAGTTTGTTAGATGCCATAATCTTATTAATATTATAATTCCGAAAGCTTGTACGGATGTATGTATGTTTGTTACTCTTTCACGAAAAAACTACTGAACGGATTTTCATGAAACTTTGCAGTAATATAGCTTTGATATCAGAATAACATAATAAGTTAAAATTTATAAGGATTTTAACCGACATAAAAAAGGAGGTTTTTTATATATGTTCCCGATTACTCGAAGATGGGTGGACCAATTTTCAAAGTTCTTTTTTTGTTCGAGAGGATATATTTCACAATTGGTCCCCATGGTAAGGAGATCAGGATCTAATGATGGAATCCTGGAGAAATCGAGGACAAACCTCAAATTTGAAAGGCGCAGATGCGGTTTTTTCGTATAATAACGCAATTGAGAGATCTGTATCTGACTATCATCTCATTTTATTAACCGACTGCAAAAAAGGAGGAGGTTCTTAATACGTATGTTCCTCAGATTAATCGACGACGGAAAAACCAATTTAAAAAAAAAAAATTAATCGTTGGAGTTACACAAAGATAATTACTGTAGGATTATTTATCTTAAATAGTTCTAAATAAAAGTCCGCGACAGCATATATCTATCTTTTATGTGTAAGTCACTATGACCAAAATAGTGAACGCGGACGAAGTCGCGGGTAACAGCTAGTTTTAAAATAAAACAAATATACTATTTAAAATCGTCATATTTCCTTCATATTACTTATTTCGAAAACGTATAACATAAGAGTCGCTGGTTGAAATTCTGCTATGTTCAAATTTATACGTTTTCTAAATAAGTATTAATATTAATAGTTCTTGACACAAAATTAATTGTATTTCGTGTAAAGGACTATTTAATCGTTTTACTAGAAATCATGTCGTGGGGTAAGGGCACTAGAATGCGACAATAATCGCCTACGACATGTCGTGGATTCAATTGCCACTTCAGGTAATAAAATATACTGAGCCAAAACGCGGCGTTGAGTTCCGCCACTCAACAAACAATGCCTAAAATTTTAGCTTTAATTGGGGAATGGAAATGTCTGTCCTGCTTTGAGGGAAATAAAGCGTAAATGGTCGTTTTAGTAAACATGCCTCTCTCTTGTACAGTGATTGTTTAGTAAAAACATTTTTTCATCATTTTTTCATTTTAAAACAATGCATAGTTCATAATTCTTTTTAGCTTATACTAAGCCCTTGAAAGTTCGAGATTCAATCCTGAGATTGTAAAGGACTTAATTCATTATCCCCGCCTTGTCGACCCTTTACCAACAAAGCGTAAACGGTCCGATGCAAAAACCTTTGAATGCGCATATTAATATGGATCGCTGTAAACTTTAATTTATTACCTCTTGTATTTCGATATAGTTACTTTTAAAAGTTTATTATTTGTTACAACAATCTATTATATCAAAATAATTTAAAAAATGAGACTATTACTTCTAAGCCTTTTGTGTCGCTTCTATTTTGTTTGTAATTTATAAGAGGAAGTTTAGAAAACAATTTAAAACAGGTTCGTTAGACATAAGAGCTCGCCCAGATTAAAAAAACGATGTGATTCATGTTTTTAAATTATTATCTGTTATTTATAAAATATTATGTTAAAATAAAATAAAATTTTAATTTATCTAAAAACGAAAGAATAAAAAGATCCTTTCTTGTCATAAATTATATATATTATTTAAATAACAAACTATTTTTTTATACAGTGTCTCAGAAGTTTAATATGTAAAGAAATCACTTAAAATGTAAATG
>DWMZ01001959.1:0-15006 GCA_018249855.1 Eueides tales michaeli | reverse complement strand
TATATATATATATATATATATATATATATATATATATATATATATATATATATATATATATATATATATATATATATATATATATATATATATATATATATATATATATATATATATATATACCTTAACATATTTGATATATTAATAGGTGTGTAATTATCAATATAATTACCTTTTCTTGTTTTCCATCAGAACTTTTATCTCTTACTAGAACTTCTACGCCATTCGACATGATACGAGTAGCTAGATTTTTTAGCTTTCTTTGATCATCATTTCTATGCTCTATATCAATATCTCTTCCTGGTCTCCATGGTGTATTATCGTATACTATAGCATTTGTGTTAAAAGCTGAAAATTTTATACAATAAAATTAAATGTATATTATATACAACAAAATGCAATAAAATTAAATGTATATTATATACAAACTTAGTTTAATTCTATAAAATGACTGTAAAAGCTAATGAAATACACTTTTAAACCTTATTTAATTAAAAGTTATTTAAATAATAAGCTTAAAGTGGAATTAAAAAATCATTATATCTTATATAATATAATATTATGTTAATGATGTGCGTATAAAGAATATAATAATTGCATTCGTGCAAAAAATATTGAAAATAAAATAGTGCAACTAATAGTTTTGCTAATTTACGTAGAAAGTTAATGATTATCTATTAAATATGTACTAAACATGAAGGCAACATCATCATTATGATTATTAGATACTTTACTTACATTGTAAAAATCTTAAATAGCTAGATTAGTTTCATAGAAATATATTTACAAGAGCTTATATCTCTTTAATATATACAAGGTCTTAGTTTTTTTTTTCAAAGTTCAAATTTTTAGTAATCTTACAAATTCCCATATAACTACTATTAAAAAATGGACGTTCATAAAATCGCTTCTTTAATTAAAAATCATTTAAAATAGTATATGTAATTTGATAATAATTTCAAATGCCAAATGAGCTATTTTAAAAACGTCTAATCTATTGTAGAATTAATATATTATTAGATCACTGACTCACCTCCCAAGATGGTTGGTGACACGGACTGTAGGATAGAACCATCCAATTCGATCTAGGATCTTCAAGGGTTCCATTCATGTCTCTCAGTCATACTCAGTAGTCAATTAAGTCAAAGATGTATATTTTTCATATTTGGATATCAAAAAATGTGTTTTATAAAGAAGTATATACAAAACAAATAACAATTTAGGATTGTAGGTATTATTTAAGTTGAATAAGAGTATGTATATTATAAAACTTGTCCTTTTTTATTTTTTATATTAAAATTAAGGAAATAAACGGTAGGAAATAAAACCAAATATATTTTAATTACAATTTATTATTAACATTTTTAGTCGTAATTTGCAATTTACAAACGAAGCATGTCGAGTATTATAAAATATTAAGTATTATATCTAAATTTAATGAGTAATTCTTAGGCAGTGATTAGATATATTCTTACCTAACATTTCCTTTTGACGATACATTTTTATATATGGTAACACGTCAATAATTTTTTTGGTGATCTTAAAGAATACCTATTAAAACATTGGAATTCCTATCTACAAAATCAAGTACAAAAATATTTGTATTTAACACTAAATGCTAAAACTATAAGGCACTATTCATAGTTAACTTACTATGATACAAAGTAAATAAATAACTAAACCATTACTTTACAGACCTAACCAGTTGTTCGGGCTCACGAGACATCATCAACGGAACTTTGTTTCGAATATCTAAGTGTGGTCGGTGACTCTAATTTGACGATATAAGTTGGTGACGCATTATTATTCACATGTTCGCTTACTTTACCTACTATACTTTCTAAACTTTGCGTTTCTATTTGTGATGGGATAGATGTATCCGTTAAATATCTATTCATATCAGACATTATTGAATTTTCTAAGACATTGTCTTCTTGTGAACTTATAAGTTGGTCTACAGATGGCAAAATTGATGGCAATATCTTAATATCTTCATAATAAATGGCTTCTCGCTTTCTAACAACTTGAGTGTCATCAGAGACAACAGTCGATAGTACAGTACTAAATTCTCCAGGATGTTTGCCGGACACGTATAATGTCACAACGCTTGTTAATTTAGGTGGGGCTGGTTTTTGAGCACGTTGTTTATTTTTTCTCCGAGAAGGAGCCGGTGATGGAGGTGGAATATCTTCTCCACTATCTTGTACATCTTCAGCAAAATCTTCATTACTGCTCAAATCTGACAAAATGTTTGGTTTTGGACTGTTACTGTAGATATCATTATTCAAGTTATTATTGGGTACTAAATTATTTTGCAGTAAACTAAGATCAGACGGAGCTAAACCAAGTAATGGATTAGCTGTTTGTAGAGACAGCGCCTGCTGCTGTTGCTGTTGTTGTTGTAAAAGTAACGGTAGTAATAAAGAATTGTACTGAGGAGGCGGAGCTAAAACTGTTGGGGTAGTAACTACGGTTTCAGTTATAAATTCAGTAGCAGTTATTATATTAGTTGTTGGATCAGATATTGTCGTTAATATTGGAATACCTCTAAAAGTAATAGGAAGAACTGTTTCTCTTGCATCAGTTATTGTTGTGACATAGGTCGTAGACCTAGTTTTGTACTCAGTTACTGGTGTTTGTACTACAGGTTGTTGAGGTAATAATCCCTGCCCTTGTAATGCTAATAATGGATTTATAGCGGGCTGTTGGTTTCCTAGTAAAAGTTGTGATAAAAGCAAGTTAGCTAAAGGCACATTTGCATTAAGCTCAGGTGCTACAGTCTGTACTACGGGTTCGACATTATAAACAGTGCTAGGCAAAACATGTGAAAAGGATGTTTTGCGACCTCTTATAGTAGTTGGAGTAAAGATGACTGTGGTTGTAGGGGTTTCGTGTAAAAGATATTTAGTTATTTTTGTTGCACCATTTTCTGCCAATTCTGTAGACTCAGCTAGTAGAACTAACTGATGAGCACCAATAGGACTGAGGGATGTCGATACTTGATTGAGTAGTAAAGTTTCTACGCTAGGTTTAGCTGTCAAAAGATTTTTATATTCTGTAATCTTTCCATTTACCACTGGTATTGTTACTTCAAACGGTATCTGGTGTGTTATGGTAATTTTGCCATCATTTAAAATATTTTCGTATTTATTATATCTCTCTCCACTCAAATTTTCAAAGGAATTCCTTTGTCTACTGGAGGCTCTACTAGTTGTTGTTCTTGATCTAGATCTAGAGCTTGTCGTCCTAGGGCTAGATCTTGATGACTGCGTTGCTTTACCACCTGTCAACCTTGGCGCTTTAGGTCTTGATGAAAGCGTTGTAGTTCTCGAATTAGTTCTTGTTTTCCCTCTTCTGTATGCTGGTGCAGAAGTTGTTGTTGTTCTACTGCTGCTGCTATCTCCTCTTACAATGAAAGGTTGCCTGGATGAAACCTTTGGAGCCGATACAGTAGTAGTTCTACCACTTCCAGCACGTGAATTATAGCGTCCAGATTTTTGTTTTTGAACTACTGGTGCTGGAGGTTCTGTTTCAGGTACAGGTTCAGGTTTGCGAGTACTTGCTGATTTAACTCCAGGTCTTCTAAAATTATTATATTTTCTGTTACCATAGTCAACCTGACGCTTAACTCGTCTCTTAAATGCAAAAGGCCTTATCTGCACTGCGTTTTGATTTCTTCTTGTTAATGATGCTATAGGAGATGCTACCTGTTGTTCTTTTCTATCTGATGATTCATAATCGTTGTCTTCTTCGAATTCTTCTTCATCTAATAATTCTTCATCTTCTTCATTTTGCTCAGTTTCTTTTATTTCTTCCTCTGGTTCTGGCTGTTTGAATAGATTTCTTCTAGGGAAAAGAGAATTTGTTGGTCTTTGTCTGCGTAATGCAAGCAGAGGATTTGAGGTGGAACGCGTAGTTGACCGTCTAGTTGTCGTAGTTCTTCCACGTGTAGTTAAGGTTCGCCTTGAAGATGGTGTTGTAGACCTTGGAGTTATTGCTGTACCTGGTTGTCTGGCAACAGGGGGTCTTCTAAATCTCAGCAAAGGATTATTGGTAGTTTGCCTGCTTTGGGATGCCTCAGTAAACTCATCCAGAGATTCAGTGGCATTTTCTTCTTGTTGAGTCGCATAAGTTTCAGATTCATTTTGATCGGCTGGAGGATAATTTATAACACTTGATTGTCTGCTTCCACGTAGTCTAGATGAAACTGTAGGACGTATTCTAGGAATTGCAGATCGACTTGCATAATCTAAGCTGTTGCTTCTAAGTGAACTCGATCGAAATCCAGTCCTTCTTGAAGTTGGAGAAATACTTCCTCCTCTAGAAAATCCTCCAGCACGTGAGGCAGGAATATTAGCTGATAAATTAATTGTTGGAGTGTTACGTCCAGGGAATCTTCTTCCAGCGCTTGCTGAACCGGCCACAGCAGCTTGTTTCCTATTACCGCTATAAGCACCTGTAGGTCTCACAGATTTTAGCGTAGGAGTTGCAGTGATCGTAGGAGTAGAATCTGCTCGAGTGATTGTAGTAGCACTATTTGGTGTTCCTACACGCTTAGGACTAAATGTTGGTCTATTTCTTGAAGCAAATGGTATAATAACAGGAGTGAATGAAGGTTTCTTTGTTGTAAATGTCAATCGACCTTTCTTCTTACTATTTGATTCATCTTCTTCGTCTTCTTCATTTTCAAACTGTGATTCAGTTGTTATTTCTGATTCAGCAAGTGAACTTTCTATTACTTCCGGAGTAGGACTTACAATAGACCCCTCTGTAGTCGTTGTAGATGGTGCAGTACTTGATGAGAATGGCTCTTCGGTTAAGGTCTTATTGTCACTTGTTATTATTGTTGAATCACCAGATATAACAGCAACTTGTGAAAATATAATCTTTTTTTCTGCATCCGATTTGGGTGTACCAGTTTCAAGAGGTTTAACTTCTGCAAATAAATTATCAATATATGTTCCTTGTAAAACCGTTTGGGATATACTGGATAAATCAGGTAATTTTGTAGTTTGTATTTCTTCCTTCAATTTAGTAGGTATAATGTGAGGCTTCTCGTCTTGAATTAAATTTTTATCAACAGCACCACTAGGCACTTTTCTACCTAACTGGTTATCTTCAACGACTTTAGTGTTATCAACGATGTTAGTGACAGTTTCTAGGCTGCTTCTTATTTGTGATGTATTACCAGCATAAAATGTTGTAAAGTACGTATACGTTGTATAAAATGTAGCTTTTCCATCATCTTGTTCAAGGTTACCGTCTACTAAAGAAGGTTTTAGTGCTACTTCTAAGTCTTTAGGTGGTAAAACACTTACAATATCTATAGGTGTGGTATCTATAGGACTTATAGTAGGTATTGATTGAACTGAAGGTGTAACAACATTGGAAACGATCTCTTCACGACTTGTTATTGTTGTCGATTTATCCTTATATAAAGTTGTCCAATAAGTGAAAGTTGTATAATAAGTTATCGGCAAATTATTTTCTTCTTCGGGTTCAGTTTTCGGTGTGATTGTTTCTGTAACAACATTTGTTATAGTTTCTAATCGACTTTTTACTTTGCTAGAATCTTTTCCTATGTACATCGTAGTAAAGTATGTAAATGTTGTATAACTAGTTTGTAGCAGTAATGTAGGCGATGGAAGAATTTCATCAATATTACTTTCAGAGCTTATTTGATCATCAAGCACATTATTATTATCTAAGAATTTTGTTTCCCCTTTGGAAGAGGAAGACTTAACATCAGTAACATACGAGTTTTCAGAAATAAGAGGGTTTGATTCGACGCTAAACAACATATCTACTTCGATCGGAGACGGCTGTGGATTGTCAATTTCTTTATTTTGTGTTATTTGTTTTTCTTCCATTGTGACGGTACTTTCAAATGATGAATTTTCATTAGTACTGTCTTGTGTCATTCCTTTAATTTGCATACAATTCCTAAAATCAAATTGTGCCCTTGTATTTTCGTTTAGTAATTGGTTAGTTTTTGTAGGTTTTAGGTCATCTGGACCAACATAATTAGTATATACTTCACTTCTGCTACAAACATTTGCATCAGAACCTACGTAAATTGTAGTAAAGAACGTATATGTAGTGTAGTAAGTTTTAACAGAATCTGGTTTAATGCTAAAAACTATGTCATCGTCTAGTAATGGAGTTGGGGTCTGTGAACTATAAGATTTATTAATTTCAACCGATTCAATAACATCTTTATTTTTAACTAAATCAATGATACTATTTATTGCTAAAGACTCAGTGGGCTGAACCTCGGCCACACTAGTTGGGATAATATCATCATCAAATGCGCCAAGTAGTGATGGATCAATTTTTGATAAATCGACAGTAGAAGTTATTATATTTGTAACTACTGATTTATGGCTTTCAATACTAGAAGTTTGATCTCCAAAGAATGTAGTAAAATAAGTATAAGTTGTATAAAGTGTTTTATATATAAGATCTATTTCGTTTTCAGAATCATCATCATTTATTATGTTAAGATTTTCAGTTGGTGTATGTTCTGTGCTGACAGAAACTTCAACGTGACTTTGACTTGTGGAAATTCGTTCTGTAGTCGATGTTTTATCATTTACTACGTTTATATCTAGTGGTTTAACATATTTATCTTCTTGGGTTTGAATTGATTCCTCTTCATCAGTTAGTGTTTGAATGTTTTTGTCCATTGGTGTAGTCTTTTTTGGGCTTTCGGTATGTATTTCTGGTTCTTCTGGAGTATTAACATAACTTGTTTCAATTCGGTCTGGGGCTTCAATATTACTTATTTCGGTATTTTCTATTTCATCGCTTATAACAGACGTTGGCGTAATATTTTCATTTGTTTTACAAACATAGTTTGTTATGTATCCTATATTGCTTTCAACAACAACATCTGACTTAATAGACGTTGTAGTTTCAGTACTCTCTAATGGAATAAAATATGTTGTGAGATAAGTTAAAGTCTTGTAGGCAGTTGTCATAGTAGATTGTGTCTCGAGGCCATCAGTACAATATATTTCTTCATGCTTATCATATTTGTTTTCTGTTGTTGTTTCAATTTCATAAGATTCATCACTATGCCCACTTTCAGTAGTAGTGTGCATTTCATCGTCTACTTCTTGAGTATTATTTTCATCTTCTTGATCTTCTTCAATTTCGTCTTCTTCTGTTTTTTCTGTTACTTCAGCAGCTGTGTTGTCTATCTCCTCTTCGGAATTTGTAAATATATTGATGTCGCTGCCTTCCGTTATAGCAGATTCTTTTGACTCTTCAGTGATAGTTGCGGATGGCATTAATACAGTTAATGGATCAGTTGCTTTAGAGTTATAATCATTTAGGGGAGAAATTTCTAAATCTTCTGTAGTTCTTGTACTTTCTGTAGTTATAAAAGCCGGTTCTGATGGTTGGATAACATCTAGATTAAGATCGAAACCGTTATTGTACTGCACACTAACGGTATCAGGAGTTTTGTTGTCTACGTCATACATTACCCTTTTGAGATCTTCGTTGTCGTTATAATAAGTTTTTTCAGAATTGCGATCATCATTTTTAATAGATACTATTTTTGTAGCTAAACTAGCTTCATGAGCTTTAAAAGTTGAAGTTGCAACAGGAATATCGGCAGATAAAAAGGTTATTTTTGTCGCTAACTTATCTACTGGCTTAGCTGATGGAAAAACATTAACTTCATCAGGATTTGGAGGCTTGACGGTTTCAGTATTAGGTGTGAAAATAATAACTGTGTCACCAACAATTGTTGTAAAATCAGCAAATCCTGCATATGTAAATGTTTTTTTTGGACGAGGTTCACTTTTTTGCCCGAACAACTTCTTAGGTAATTTAGTTTGTGGTAAAGATTGCTTAGACGAACGTGATTCAACATTATCAATATAATAAAATATTGGCGAAAATTCGTTTTTAATAGTGAAAGTTGGTAAATCATATGTAGGCTTTACTTTAACAATATCAGATTCTATTAGGATGTCTTCCTGTACTTGTGGGTCGCTTTGAATTGGTTCAGAAATTGGTTCATATGCTTTATTTTGACGATGCAAGTTATTAATATCTTCTAATGTAGAAGATTGCGCAAATTTCATTTTCTTCTCATTTTCTATAGCTGGGCCGTCAAGATAATTATACACCTCAAACTTAGGTTCTTCATTATAAGATGCAACTTTACGCGCTATCGGTTCTTCAAATATCTGATTAACAGCTTGATCAGAAGAACTCGGTGGATTCCAATATTTAAAACTTTCTTGTGCTGGTTTACTAGCATAAATAATCTCCATCTTACTGCTCGGTGCTAAGTAATCAGTATTTTTAAGCACAAATTTATCTGGATCAATAATACCTAAATCTTGCTTGACGTTCCACTGACCATCAAAAGCTGAGTGTACACGTGTTGGCTGAACGACATATGGCTCTTCGACATTGGAAGGCTTGTTGTAAAGAACGAGAGAGGACTTGGTAAGAAGTTGTGCATAAATGCGTCCATTGTCTAAAGTAGTTCCAAGAATTTGGGTTGCAAACTCAGTTGTAACACCATCCTGAATGAATGTCCTTGCTGTTGAAGTAAGTAGACCGATTAAAGGCTTGATACTATGATATCGTCCGACTTTCGTGTTATATTCGTTTCGTTTTTGATCGTTAACGAGCAACACTGTCAAGTCTAGTAGATCAGTCATGAAGTCGTAGTTCCGTCAAGTCGTGGAAGGGATATCGTGGAGGTGCATTATATTTTACAAGGTCCATTTGAGTTCGGAGTTGACCACGACCCGGGGATTAGATTTGAAAGAGAAAGAAAAACATACAATTAATAACGCAATATAGATAGAATAGAACATTATATGCATATACTCTATCCAATTTCCATTACATATTGTGCTTTAAGTAATAAAAAATAGTTATATTATTATAATTGTATTAATACATAAAGTGATATAAATTGGAGAAAGTATACTGTTGTATGCTAAGAAAAACAGCGGAGACTTGCAAAGTAGTTAGCACTAAATTTTGTACAACTTTTATAATATTACATAAAAGTTGATGATTTGTTAAATCTAACTACAAAGAAGTAAAAAACGTTTGTTTTATTAAATTACAGATAGATACTTCAAATCATCAACTGTTCAGGCTAATTAAGATACCTAATATAAAGTTACAGAAAAGAATATTTAAAATATGTATCGGAAATTTAAACAAAACATTACTTATTATAAAAATATAGAAATATAAATAAATAAATACCTAAATAAATAACATATAGAATTATAAATGACTAGAAGAAATTATTGAATTGCAAGCATCTTTTTACAAAGTTAGATTATATTGTTATATTTTTTGATTACTCACCCCTGTTCTCTGGAACTCCCTCTCTCTTTATCCTTGATGCGTCTATGGATTCATTTTCAACTATATCTGAAACAAAAATAACCGCTTATTGTATGCTTTCAATACTAAAATAATAAAATTGAATATAGACTTTCTTATTAGTAGACAAAATACTCGTAAGATGCAATTTAAGAAGTAATGTCCAAAAATAAATTGCTTTTTTTGACGATGCAAATCTTAGATAGAAAAATAGGAAAAGAAATTACGACAAGAACTTATAGAAGTTGTTATGTTTGTTATAATTTACAAAATTTATTATAAATAATGTTAAATTTTAATTACATAGTGCGACTATAAATGCGACAGACTGTGGGTTTTATTTCCAACCGAATAAATGAAATAATTTAGAAAGAAAAGAAACAAAAATATTTTTATTATTTTGTTTTTTCACCCTTGTCTAGACAATACGCAATATTGTGGTTTTACTTTTAACACCTAATATCTGTTTAGAAAAATGGAAAATGTTCACAACGTTCTCCTTTGCTGACAATACAAAGATTTCTTAAGACTAATTTTAAAAAATCTTCTGTAAATAATAGAGGCATAATAATGACATCAGTCTTACAAAAAGCTATCTAGAACGCAAAAAATGACCAAACTCGAGCTGCGATATAGATTCGCTTTCGTAATGATAACCCAGATGTTTTGTAGAAAGTGCAAACCAAGGTCATGTGAGAATAATATGAAATCATACGGTGCAATAATATAATAAATGCAGTTTATTTTAGGTTCCCGGTGAATCCTAGACGATGAAACTTTCTCTGTTTGAAAAATAAGACTAATATCAAAACAATTAACAATTTACTCGCATTAAACCGCAGAATTTAGCGCCGCGTTTTGTCTTACAACAGCTGGGAAATATTTATTTGAAAGTAGAACTGTCGCGTTTACAGACGTTGTCGTACGTCACGATAATTGCAATAATTTTATATTATACCTTTATTTTGTACTACGAATCTATAAATTATGTAACTATCTGTGCCATAATGTTCATTTTGTCGATGCAATATTGAATTAGATCTTGTTCTTATTTTAGTAATATTTAAATACCTATAATATAAATAAGTACATTTAATTGCAATTTTGCGGAAATATCCTAAAAAGTGGTGACTGTGGGAAAGGCTAGGTCGTGATTATGTTTAATAGCGGCCTTTGTTCTCGCTTTTTACGCAAGTTTTTTTTTTCTCAAAGCTAAAATTATTTCTTGCTAAATGTTGAATTTCGCAAATATTAGATAATTAATAGGCATCGCTGTCATGATATTTTGTTTCATTCTACCTGAAATTACATAATATTCCATATTTTAAGTCAAATAAATAACTTAAACGTCATAGTATTAGAAAATGTATAAACTACTTATGAAACGTATAAATATATAATAATAATGATAAGTTTTAAATTTATTATATATGAAGTCCTACTAATGATGCGATGAATGTTTCAATAAAAAAAACTTAACATTGTTTGAGTTTTAATATAACTATGAGGCCGTCGTGGCGCAAAAGCTGAAGTGTCCAACTGTCAACGCGTTATGACTTCGACTCCTACTCAGGGGAATTAATATTTTAATATTTTTCCTCTCGCTGTATTAACGAGGCAGAGCGCAGCGTTGAATTCCGCGATCGATCTAATCTTAATTAACAGAATCTTAGCACTAGATCATGCCGACTTAAGAAGATTAAATTATTCATTGAACTATTACTTTTTAAAAATGTCAATATTGCCCTGTTTGAAACTTAGAAATATAAAAAAAGAGAAGATGTACTAAAATCCCTACGGAAGTGACATTCCGTTCATAGAGTATTTATGTCAACGTTATATATGCGAGCTTCGTATCCGTTGACCCACTGTCACACTGTCCATGCGTCAAGTTTACTGGGTCGTCAGTTCTTATTAAATTGTATCCTACTCTATATAGTGTAAATGGTGTTTATGTACGGATTTTTCTGTATTTGTTTTTGTATTAAGTATGGGGAGGCCTTTCGTGGCGCAGCGGCACAAGCGTGTGTCTGTTACCGACAGGTTCTGGGTTCGATCCCCAGTCGAGGAAATGAAATATTTAATATTTTCAATTTAGATATTTAATGTTTCATTGCTTCGCTCTGGTAATAAGGCAAAGAGCGGCGTGGAGTTCCGCCACTCAACACGCAATGCCTCAAATTCGGCGGAAAGTGGGGAACGGAAGTCGAACGGAGTGTCTTAACACTAGGTTCCCGGTTTCCCTCTGCCTACCCTGCCTCGTGCGGAATACAGCGTGATGCTGAAAAAAAATTAAGTATGGGAGTTTATGGATTTAGTAAAATTTATTAAATTATTTCAAATGTATTTCTTTGATGATCATTTAAGAATCTTTAACTTCACGCTGTATTCAGCTTGAAGCAGGATAGGTAGAGAGAACATGGTGATAAGATAATTGGTTCTACGATTTCCGGTCAATTCTCTAGTATAGATGAAACCTCTACATATATTAAGGTTATATGCTTATTTTATTTTTACAAAATAATTAAAAAATGCTATATATTATTTTACTTCTAACTAATAATCGTTTTTAAAGTAAAGTATAATTTTTCAAGGTGTGTTTTACTACTGTCTATATATCTTGATTATATGTTCATTGTTTTTAAATACGATTTGAAATTTCGAGACTTTAACGCTAAGAACTCAACGCCACGCTTTACACCAAATCAAAGAATATATATTTTATTACTTTATATTCAAGAGCGTATGTAGGAACAATTTCACTAACGAGTCCGGAAGGCAAGATCGCTCAGTGCATAATAATTGCGTCCGATATCTAATGAGGTTGATGTTGCAGTTAAAGTTGAAAGACCTTTACTTATACATATGTTAATGTTAAAGAGTAATGTACTGACATACTGACATATTAACTGACATTTTTTTTTAAAGTGACCTGAGGATAAGAATTATATTATATGGACATAGCACAGTCGTATATGAGAATACACATAAAGTTTAGTCAAAATAACATTATAAAAGTGGTAATAAGGCGAATGCGCGACGTTGAGTTTCGACACTCAACAGTACTCAGTAGGATATTTATATATTTTTTGTATCATTTATGCCTTTAAAATTTTAATTATGCAACTTGACATTTACCCAATTATATTTTTATCAAAAAAATATATATATATATATATATATATATATATATATATATATATATATATATATATATATATATATATATATATATATATATATATATGCCTACCTCGTTAAATAGCCAAACCCAAAACAATTGTTTATTAAATTTAAACAATAACTTCCTGAGATTAACGCCTTCAACCACACAGATTTCCTTAATTTTATATTATTAAGTATAGGTTACAATAATGTTTTGTCTATTTTGTTACGTGACACGAAAACAATGTAGGAATATAAATATATAAATAAGGCTTTGTTGATTCATTTATCATTTGGGTAAAACTTTAGATAAAGCAAAGGACATGTTTAACGATCTGGTTGTGTGATTCATTTTGCAGCTGCAATTGTAAATAGATTTGAGTTTATCAACCTCAGGTTATAGCAAAGTTTATACTTTTTTAAGCTTTACAAAAAGAGTTTGAGGGTTCAACACACCTCGTTCTTGACATTCCGTATTATTTTAAAGCGTTACTATTCAGTACAAATAACCTTCTTACTTTACATAGTTTGGTATACTACTATAAAACTACGGTCACTTTAAGTGAAAAACATGCAATATAATATTGATTATATAGTAAGTATAGCAAACCAAGTAAGTAGTATATAGTCAGATTTGTAATCGTAACACATAAAATAATTATATTTCAAGTTGTATCACATAGAATAGGATAGGATAACCAAAAAGAACCTGGAAACCTGATGTTAAAACACTCCGTTCCCTTTAAGCTTTACGTCGATACCAGAGGAACCGTTCCCGTTCCCTTTAAGACACTTCTTTACCCTCCTTTGTCACTGAATCAATGCATTGCGTAAGGGAACGGCAAATGTTTCTCCGGTATTGACATAAAGTGCGGTGTTAAGTTGCTACTTAACACCGCGCTTTACGTCAAAACGGATTGAGTAAAATGAGAATAATAAGTAATTCATTAGGTACCTCGAGCGGAATTCGAAACCACAGCCCGTTACGTTTACAGTCGCACGCTTGTGCCACTATGCCACAACAGGCCTGGCCTCAAAATATTTTTTATTATAATTATTTTAAGTTGAAACATATGATTATTTTCTATATAAGCGAACCAAAATTTTATAATTTACTGAGCAATAGAAAACATCTAACACAATGTGTTAAATTGTCTTATTTCAAAATTTAAACAACAAACATTTTAAATTCAAGAAGCGAACAATATATTGTAGGTTTTACAAGACAGAAAAATTTGAAACTGAAACTTATAAATTTGAAATTGTTTTACACTAAGTAAACCTGTAGAGTGTTTTACACTAAATGCATACAAAGATAATAATTTATGTATAATAATTTGTAAACTGGCAAAGATTATTTTATGAGGCTATTTTTTTTAACTTCACGCTGTATTCCGCACATGGCAAGGTAGGCAAAGGAAACTTGGGAACCTAGTGTTAAGACACTCCGTTCGGTTTTGACCTTCCGCCGAATTATGGCATAAGGCTAATGTTGTCTTAAATCCATAAAATCTGATATTATTCTAATAAACACTATTTTTTTACTTCACGCTATATCCCACATTTAGCAGGGTAGACAGTTTAAGCAGGGAACCTAGTGTCAAAACACTCTCTTCCTAAATTTCCGCTCGATTCGGGACATTGCATATCTAGGAAAGTCCGAGCTCCGTGCTTGGTCTTAATAATTCATTGTATATGGATATCGAACTCAAAATCACAACTGAGCCTCAAGATATATAAAAAAGAATATTTATTACGAACTAATATAACAAATATATATATATATATATATATATATATATATATATATATATATATATATATATATATATATATATATATATATATATATATTCGATGATGACCGCAAAAGTAACAACTGTGTTGCAGCCATTCACAATTTTTATAATAAATGATGAAAATAAAGTCATTTCGATATAATTTCGTTGAAATAATTGTAAAAATGTACTATTTGATCTATTCTAATCAAATTAACAAGTAAAAAGTAACTACTCTAATTCAATTTGTTTCGGCGCATTAAAATTATAAAGTTGCTAGTGTAAAAAATACGGTTGTAATTTTAAACGGCTATAAAATACACTACTTAAATGAGGTATTGCTATTATTTTTTAAGGTCAATTGAACTCTTCTATACTTAAATAATATTTTTGTTTATTCATATAATTTTATAAATAAACTATATAACTATAGAAATTAACAATACTAAATTACATGGTTTTCTGTAGCCCTGCATATAGATGAGTTATCAACGGAATCTGGGGACTCATTATTAAGACAATCCTTGCTCATTAGGAAATTTCAGCTACCGACTTTTCAACGATTTCTTCAGACAAGGCGTAAGTAAAGTTCAACTTAACCTTGCGAGCGTTACCAGAGCAAGGAAAAGAAATTTCATGGCCCAAGTGGGAAGCTATTTCACAACAGTCGCACATTTATGCTCCTTCACCACTA
>DWMZ01001958.1:0-15009 GCA_018249855.1 Eueides tales michaeli | reverse complement strand
ATGTAGACGATGGATTAATAATCTCAAAAGAACAATATATATTAGATAAAGTAATTAATGACCTGAAAGAAAATTTTGAAATAAAGACTTGTGAACCTAAAAACTTTGTTGGACTTGAAATTAAAAGAGGAGATGGCTACATATTCTTACACCAAACTAAATATATAGAGAAAATAATATGTAAATTCAATATGAGCAATGCAAATGCAAACTGTATACCAGTTGATATAAATACAAAGCTTGAGAAGAATAATGGAGAATTGAATAAGAAAATACCATACAGAGAGGCAGTGGGCTCCTTAATGCATTTGGCCATTGTAAGTAGACCAGATATAATGTATGCTGTAAGCTTAGTGAGTAGGTATTTAGATAGCTATGATGATAGTCATTGGAATGCAGTTAAAAGGATTATCAAATACCTAAAAGACACAAAGGAATATGGTCTATACTTCACTCCTAAACAACCAAATGTAGTGGAAAGTTATAGTGATGCAGATTATGCAAATGATACAGAAACAAGACGATCAACGACAGGATATGTCTTTATTAAAAATGGTGCCGCTATAACATGGGCTAGTCAGCGTCAGCAAAGTATAGCATTATCAACAACAGAGGCAGAATTCATGGCTGCCTGTAGTGCTACTAAAGAAACAATTTGGTTGAAACAGCTTTTGTTAGACATAGATGAATGTAATCAGGTATCTTTTAGCTTGAATATAGATAATCAGAGTGCAATTTCTGTCATAAAAAATGATAACTATCATAAACGGTGTAAACACATTGATATAAAATATAAGTTTGTAAAAGAAAAATATGAGGAAAAACTTATTGCTTTAAAGTATATAAATACTAATGAACAATGTGCTGATATATTTACTAAACCTTTGTGCAAAACTAAATTTCAATATTTAAGAAATAAATTAGGTATCTGTAAGTTGTAAGAAATAATATCACAACATTAGTTCAGAGTTATTGTAAACTAGTGTGTTAAGGTAACTAATGTTAAAGTTGTTTTTTTTTTTGAAAAGCTTAATGTATGTTGTTATGTTATGTCATACTGAATTTTTTTTTAAATTCCATCCAACTTATGAATGTACACACAAATTTATAGAATGTACCAAGTAAATTGTCATAATGTTTAATGTAAAAGAGAAAGTTGCAATTTGGAGAGAGTGTTGAAGTATATTTGAAATTGCCGCTTTTTCTACTAATGTCATTTTGACAAGTTGCAACGTAAGAGCGCTGTAAACTCTCTCTGCTCCGAATATCGTGCTGTGATGTACCTAGTTTTAATAACTTACGAAATAAAATAAATTATCATTATAAAACTCTTTTAATAACAACAACTTTTAATTATTGATATTCGTGAAGCGTATCTTGATTACAGTTAACGTTTGATATTATTTTATTTTTCCAATTTATACTGTATTCATATTTTTATTACTATGTATATTTTACTATACAAACTTATAAGTATATATATGTGTCGTAGCTCATAATTTAACATAGTGATTTTCATTACCAAGAACTCTTTAGATAAGAAATAAGGTGAAATTGGTTTTTCATTTCATTCGATTGTTTAACGTTTACTGAACCCCACCGGAGCTATTAAACATCGTCGGCCCCAGCGTGACTCCATCACAAAAAAAATAGGCAATAGTAAACTTTTTTTTTAGCTTCACGCTGTATCCCGCACAAGGCAGGCTAGGCAAAGGGGACCCGGGAACCTAGTGGCAAGACACTCCGTTCCACTTCCGTTCCCCACTTTCCGTCGATTTTGAGGCATTGCGTGTTGAGTGGCGGAACTCAACGCCGCAGTTTGCCTAATTACCAGAGCGAAGAAATGAAAACATTAAATATTTAAATTGAATATATTAAATATTTCATTTCCTCGACTGGGGATCGAACCCAGAACCTGTTGGTTACAGGCAACGCTTGTGCCGCTGCGCCACGACAGGCCTCAATAATAAACTGTTCATTTAATATTGTTTGTACCTATAAAAGAA
Organism: Eueides tales michaeli; assembly: GCA_018249855.1. Taxonomy (NCBI): domain Eukaryota; kingdom Metazoa; phylum Arthropoda; class Insecta; order Lepidoptera; family Nymphalidae; genus Eueides; species Eueides tales. The sequence continues at coordinate 13,003 of DWMZ01001958.1, read as the reverse complement.
CATCTTTAAATTTCCTGTTGTTCCTTATTTTATGTAATAGTCGCTTAAACATACCCCGCACAAGGCAGGGTAGTGCAGTAGGTAGTAGTTAAGTAACTCGGGAATCTAGTGTTAAGCCTCTCCACTCCGTTCATCAATTTCCGCCGAATTTTAGGTATGTTGAGTAGCGGAGCTCTAAGTAGCGCTTTGTGTTGTTACCAGAGTGAAGAAATGAAAATATTAAATATTTTATCTGCTCGAGTGATAATCGAACTAAACCACGACAGTTCCCTAATTTATAACACCTACACATAGTAACGCAGAAAGAGCCTGTAGCCCTAGAGTTAAAACACTCTGCTCCTGCAGAGTCCCATTTTCTCCGAATTATCGGTATTTGTCATTTTGCGTCACTCATATACTTTTAGAAAACTATTGAATTATAAGAAATCTTTTATAGGAAGGAATGAGTATAGCATATTTTAGCAATGTAGCATAGACTAAAAATTTCACTGAGTACAGCGAAATTAATCCAGCTCTTAAATGAGCCGTAATCAGCAAGAAGCAAGATGCCGTCATGCCTGTAGAGGGGTGGCAGTGAGGCGTGTGACGGTTCGACAACTACTTAAATATATATTTATATAATTCCATTTATTTCTTGTGATGACGAGCCTGGCGTTGAGTTCCGTCAATCAACACTCAATGCCTCAAATCTGCGGAAAGTGTTCTGCCGAATTTGAGTTAAAAGCAGTGTCTTCATGAAATTAGATTGTCTTAACATTAACCTTGTCCACTTTACCATGAGCAGGATACAGCATGAAGCTGAAAAAAATATATAAAGGAGGTCTTTTGCAATTCAATCAAAGACCAAAACTTACAACAGTATTTAGGGATTCGTTATCGCTTACAAATTAATTTCAATATAAATTTACATGAAAATTCGTTGATTGGTAGAATTGCATAAAGACTGTCCTTCAGCAGCTGGCAGGAGGTCAGACGTAATTGCGTTTATGTTTTTTTCATAACTTTTTCCACTAACAAAGTGAGGTTAAGGAAGTAAAATTGAATATTTTACTCTGATTGTCCCGAACTCTCGTTCGTTATTTATTTTTAAAAGGTAATTATGTTTTTTAATATAATTATTTTAAAGCTTATATAGTTTTTTATAATAGTGTTTACTTTTAGAGAAAGATAAAGTTACGTATCTTGAGAGAAATACTATTACAAATGGTCATTTTTGTATTTATTTCTCAACTTTACGCTGGAAACCTGAAAACCTATGTAGTGTTAAGACGTTTCGTTCCCATTGAGACACTTCCGTTCCCCGTTTAATATTAATTAAAACATTAAAAGAACTTGATATGTGATGACTTTGGTTTTTAGGGTTCCGTGCCTAAAGCTCAAAACTTTTATAGGATCGGCTCGGTCGCTCGTCTCTATAAACTATTGATCTCGGGACAGCGTGTAGTTATCAAGTTAAATTAAATATCAAATATTTACGTCTATGGTCTCTTGGAGTATAGACAGACTAAAAACGAGCCAACACAATTAAAAATTACGACAACTTATGTTTACTTTTACTGCAGTTTGTGAGAAAATCGCTGCGTAATCAACACTAATAACGTACTTTCTATGGATCATCTGTTATGAAACTTGACACAAATAATGGAAACAATTTTAAAAAGTGAAAATTTGTATATAATAGAAAACAATAATTTTAAACTTACATTTGTAGTTTATTTCTTACACAATGAGTACCTAGATTTAAGTTTGTAGTACATAAATTTAAGTTTGTCAAGTTTTATAATTTGAGACATTTTCCGTTAATTTACAATCTGTAAATTGGTACGGAACCTTCACTGAGTGAGTTCGAGTCACAATTGACCGATTCTATGAAAATAGCAATAAATATTAATTATCAACTGATAATTGTTTAGTACAGTTCAGGCAGGCTGAGATGTTTTAATAAAGTACTCGTATATATGTACTCGTATATATGTACTCGTATATATCTTGCTTCCACTTCTGTTGCGTATGTAAATGTGTAAAGCTAAAATGACACTCACTAATAACTTTCAGCAAAACATGACACCTACATTAATTCCACAGTTTTGTAGTACAAATTAACCCACTCCGCTTTATATGGAAATTAATAACTGTGGCGGTTTCCTATAATATTGTTACTTTAGATAATTAAGATTTCGTCTTCGACTTGAACAATTCTTAAGCTTCAAAAAATATTTTATCTATTCGAACTAATTTTTAAATTACTTTTTTTTAAAATTACATTACCTTTGTAGCATTAACCTTATGCTAATGTTATTTTTGTTTCATAGTTTTAAAAGTAAAAACAAACAAAATAAGACAAAACATATTTCAATAAATTAATGGCCAACGACCGATTAAGTGTTAAAATAAATAAACGTGATTTGGAGGCTTTTTAAAAATTTCCTGCCAGCGTTTTGTTTGAAATGTTTTCAAGCGACCTGCTCTATGCTTCATTAATATAATATATACAGTACAGTGCTTTAATCTCGAAAAGTCAAGCTGTTGCATCCATTATGATAATGAAAATGAAGGTAATTAATCTTGGCTCATACAAACACATACATACACAGTAGTACATTAAAAGCTGCTCATCGTGATTTTAGGGAAATATAGAACGGAATGTTGTTGGATACTCATACATAATAATACTTGCTCAACAACACATCTAAACTAATTATTAAAAAGTGCGTTAATCTCAGAATCTACTGGTTTGGACCGATAAAAATCTTTTTTTCAGCTTCACGCTGTATCCCGTACATGGGAGGGCACGCAGAGGGAACCTGAGAACCTAGTGTTAAGACACTCCATTTCATCCACCGCTATTCGCCAATTCGAGGCTTTGAGCGTTAAGTGACGAAACTCAAAGCCGCGCTTAGCCTTGTTACCAGAGCAAAGGAATGAAAACATTAAATATTTAATTCAAAAATATTAAGTATTTCATTTATTCGAGTGGAGCTCAACAATATGAGACAAGCGTGTGATTGTAAACGTGACAGGTTGCAGGTTTGATGCACGCGCTGTCACGTTTACAGTCACACGCTTGTGCCCCTGTGCCACTACTTAAAATATATTTTTAAATATATTTTTAAATCTTTAATAATTGAATAATTTTTGTACTACTCTCCATTTTACTTTACCATTGTAATCTCAAAATAAATCTTTATTTTAAATCCTATTTTAAAAATATGGGACTATCACTGACGCAAGACTGTGGCGATATTAAATATTTCATCTCCTCGAGTGGGGATCGAACCCACAACCTGTTGGTTACAGTTACATGCATGTGTTCCTCGAACAAAATACAGCAACACGGTCAAATAGTATTATCCCATATAATACACTGTGTATACTCTGCCAAGAGCAGCACTATTTATTTTTTTACCATATAATACCGTTTTATAATCACTTTCAAATAATATTTTATATGTAACTGATACATTTTGACGCCTCCGAATCAAAAGTTGTACTAATTACGAATCATGATACGCATGAAAATGACCACAATATTGATACGCAATAAATCCTTGCTTAGGATGCGTCGCTTACGTTTGTCATGTTCTATTAGAATTTTTTATTACTCTACTACTTACAGGTACTTACTTTCGTAAAAAAAAAATAATATACAAACCCCATTTTAATTAAAAAGTATATCTGATTTTCTCGATTAATACTCATTTGAAATTGAAAATAGGTCAAATGAAAAAAAATTAATCGAATTATTCCGAATTAATCTGAAAAAATGTTAAAAAAATATTTTTACTCCATTAACTAATCCGTTCAAATTCTTTTCGTTTAAAACCCTTTTTTAAAGGTTTACCACAGTATAAAATATTGAAATTACCCATAATCTTAAAGGCTTTTTTATACATTTTTTTTTCTTTTTTTTGTATTTCATTTTTTTTTATAAAGATTTAAAAAATATAAGCGATTACATAAGCTTATTGTCGTATAACAAACACCGTTTCTCTGACAGAAACATTTTCATCGACCATCTCATTAAGTTCACTCTCACTATTTTAAGATGATGTTTTATATAAAATAGATAGATTCAACGACAGCCGAACTTAAGTTAAAACTTAAATTAATATTGTCTGTTAAACCTTGATACACACGAAAATGATAATAAAACGGATTCTCCTCTATCGCGTATGATGCGTCGTCGATCCCGTAGCAAATTTAAAATCACGTCGAAAGTTTTAAAATAATAGACTATAAATAATAGACTATGAATACTTTTAATTACCTTGCATGCTTATTTCGTAAAAATATTTCATGTGCAGTAAAAGGGTTTTTTTTCTAATATTTTGATATAGCAATTTAATTTAAATTAATCCATCATACTATTGTATATAAGCCGCAATTTTATTTTTTATTACTATAATTTATATTTCTTTACCAGATATTCCATATCCTTATTTTTTATATCAATAAAAAATATCTGTCAAGCTGCGCATCTTTAATTAATGCTGTATTTTGTTATTTCTTATACTTTAGCTGGACCGTTATGATTGTTCATGAGATGTTCCAGATCTTCAATTTTAATATGTCAATGCACAATGCTCATCACGCTCAAAAACTTTTCCTAAGAAAGCATTTTAATATTTCTTATCGATAAACTCGACTGTTACGGTTGTTCATGAGATGTTCCAGATCTTTGATTTTAATATATCAATGTAAAATACTCACCACGCTTAATAACTTTTGTCAAGACTGCATTTCATTATTTATTATACTTTGGCTGTACAGTTATAATTATTTAGTACATGTTCCAGATCTTCGATTTTAATACGTCAATGTAAAATGCTCACCACGCTTAACAACTTTTAATAAGACGGCATCTCAATATTTCTTATAGTTTAGCTGGACTGTTAAGATTGTTTATGGGATGTATCATATCTTTGATTTTAATATGCCATTGTAAAATGCTCATTGCGTTCAATAACTTTTGTTAAGACAGCAACTCAATATTTCTTATAGTTTAGCGGGACTGTTAAAGTTGTTCATCATATGTTCCAGATCTTCAATTTTAATATATCATTGTAAAGTGCTCATCACTTTCTACATTTTTTGTTATGGATATATTTAATTATTTCTTATTGTTTATCTGAACCCAGGCTGTTCTGCATCAGGTGTGGAAGTATTCGAAATCAAATATAGCCTAAGTCCTGCCCAGACCAAATATGTATATATACAATGGAAAAAAAATCATTGAACTCGGTTCAGTGGCTTAGAAGATGTGCTGGTACAAACAGACAAACAGACAAACAGACAGACAAAAATTCAAAAAATTGTAGATTCGTGTTTTATTACTTATTTTAAGCCCCCCTATATTGATTTTTCGTAAATAGATTCAATGTACAGACACGACTTTTTTACTGTTTTATTATAGTATAGATAAGCGAATATCTCTCAGGTCTCATACTGTCACATATATTTTTCTACCTCGTTTTAAATTAGTGCTGTTAACTATTTACTTTTGCCCAAATTATATGTTATTATGTAAATTTAAGAGGCTGAGGCGTGCCATATGACTTGAGGCAAGGCGCGGCGTAGGACTAAGCCTTTTAATTAAGATACTTGCCGTCTATACTTTTCACTGAATTTACAGGTATTGCATTTTGAGTAGCGAAAATCTTCGGGTGAAAATTGAACTTATAACCTGTCACATTCACAGTCGCACGCTTGTGGCCTTTGCGCCACGACTGGCCTCATATTTTATTATTCATAGAAACAAACCCTAAATCAATGCGCCTTTTAGTGCTATGAGCTAGCTCATAAATAAATCTAAAGACGTATCTTTGAACGTTGACTTACACAATATACAAAATATATAACAAAAGACTATGTTTGTTTGAATACTTTAATTCTATAAACTAGTATACACTTGTAACATAAAGCTGATATATGTAAACATTAGGAGCATGCTTAACATGTTACCGCTTATCAAGTGTGGCCAATATATAAAATTTCTATCTGCCATGATTATCTTTATTGGATAGATTTATATTGAAGGGCTAATCTTAAGACATTTGAAAGGTTTTTTGGTACGAGTATTATGATGACGGAGCGAGGGGTACAAGCTTGCGACTGTAAACGAAACAGGTTGTGAGCTTAATCCCCACTTGACAACTTGAATAAATACAATCCCATCAAAAATATGAAAGGTGACATGTGAGCCAAGTTAAATGTTGAATAGTGCGTCGATCTCAACTTTACTGACGAGAGCATCGGAGTTTAACATGGGTGCTGAGTTCCGTGTTCGCTAGAAATAAAATTCAAGCATTCAATCAAGGCAACATAGGACATACAGAAAATGCTATTTAAAAATTAAGAACAATTGAAATTTTCGTTTATGCAGATTAAAATAACGATTTTATATGTATTTTTTGTAAACAATTTGATTTGTTTTTAAATACATATTTAACTATATATAGCAATAAATTACTACAAAAAAATTAATTCTTTCTTTATAATGCCGCCAATAAAAATATGCGTCAGACACGCTGGATGATGATCCAGAAGATTTTCAATTTAGATAAAAGGCAGTGTAAAATGTTTTAGAGCTTTTCAATTATTAGGGTAAAATAAATAGTCTTGTTTGGTGGAATAAATAAAACGCTTGCCGCTTATAATTAGCGACGTTGCTTTTTAATTTGATTGTAATTTAAATGTCTTAATTAATTATTTTTATGATAATGTAGAATACAGACTAAATATAAAATATTACTTAGCGATGATATAATAATTTTTATTTTTTTAAATATTGTACTGGGCGATTCGAATTCCGCTGGCTTTGATTTCCGCCACTTAACATGCAAATTTCAAATTCGGCGGAAAGTAGGGAACAGATCGAAGTGCCTTGACATTGAGCCAAAAATATATGCACCCAAAAAAACAAAAATAAACATATTAGTGCTTTGATAAAAAATGTACTTTTATTACTTCTGGCTGTCTTTGAATGTTATCCATTATTAAGTTCATATATTAAGTAATAATTTAGTATATAATTTATAAAATATTCTTATTTTTACTATTTTTAAAGTGTTAATTCCACACTCAGGAAAGATAAAACTAAATTTAAAAGAGATATATATTTCAAAACGCGGTATTGTGTTCGGCCACATAATACGAAATGCCTCTAGAACTCGTAGAAAGTGAGAAATGGAATTGTCTTAATGGAATAGAGTGTCGTACCACTAGGTTCGCATGTTCCCTCTTCCTAGCTTGCTATGTACGGGAACAATATAAAGATAAAATATTATTATTATTTTTTTCTTACAAAAAATATTCAAAGTGGGCTCCATTCTCATTCGACAAAGTGGAATATTGAATATTTTTTAGTTACTTCCGTCTGGTAACGAGGCGTAGCACTGTGTTGAATTTCTCAATAACTCAATGTAAATTGGGGATCGAAATTATATTAATAGGAACGAAATGTCTACTAGGTTCCCAGGTTCCTCAATACATACAGCGTGAAACAATAAATTAACATGTCTCAAATACCTAATGGGTGCGAAGTGAAATCATAAAAATGATACAACAAATCATAAATGGTATTACATTGAAGAAAGAGGTCTCTTAAACGAGAATCCTTGAATAAATAATTGCGTCGTACAATTTTAAACAACAATATGAGATAAATCATTTTTACGTTTTAATTAAAAACGAAAATAAAATTGTGAGTCATAAAACACTGTTCTAGTTTAATGATATTATTTTAACTTTATAAAAGCTAAGAAAAAATGACTTTGTAGAGTTTATTTTTCATTGAAGTTAAATTGTTTTTTTCAATGCGAAATCAATTTAACGCGATTGAAGATGAATATTAATCATTTACTAAAGATTTTAGCACATTATTAATAATATATTTTTAAATAAACAATTTTTGTGCCAAATTTGAATAAACAAGTGAGACGCACGATTGGTCGCTTTACTTAAATCTTTACCGATATAAATATTGTTGATAAAAACTATATTTACTACGTTAGTAGTGAAAATAATTCTTGTTGTGGTAAAAAAATATTATAGTTACCTATCATGTTTTTAAATGTTGTGATATTTCATATATTTCTTTATTCATAAGCTTCGTTGCTATGGTAGTGGATTCGATTAGTTTCGGTGAATAGAAAAATTATATCATATTCACTATACATTCAAAATATATCCATTCAACAATTTAAATATTAGTTAATGTTCTGTCATTTATTTTTAACAGATTTATTTATACACAAGTAAATATGGGACAAACGAAAAATAAATAAATAATGTCCATTCATTCAGCTTAATGCTGTGCCCCGATCATAGCGGTATAGGCTGAGAGCCGTAAACAAGATTCCCGAGATGAAGATATTCCGTTCCTATTAAGACACTTATATTACCCACTCATTCCATCTTTGAGTGTGAATCAAACTCACGACCTGTCGTATTTATAGTTTCACGCCTATGCTCGTTCTCCACACTACGTTAATAACAATACGCGTCGAACAAATAATAATTTCTAAATAATTAGTTCCAGCACTAACATCAGCTCACGAGATAACTCAGCTGCAGGTCCCGCTGTACGCGGACCCGCGGCGCGCCGCTGAGCTCAGCTGTCACTTCCGCATGGACGAGCAGAGACTGCACTCCGTCAAGTGGTACAGAGACATGCACGAGATATTCAGATACAGACCCGATCAGAAGGTAACTTGGATCTCTCTCTCTCTCTCGCTACACATAAGTTGATTTAACGGGTGATATAATAATATTATAAAAAAAGCCAATAATAAGCTAAGTCTGTTCTTATACTATATTATAATCTAAAAAATAAACAAAAAATAAATAAAAAACGCCGCTCTCTAAGAATAACTACTTCATCTTGCCAAAGTGCTTGTAGCCTTTAAACTGATAATACGATTTTCATAAAACAGCAAAAATCACCGCGATGGACAGCGCTCTCGTTTAATGAAATTACACTTCATCTCTTAGGTTCATTCATTCAGGAGCTATGCTGCCGCAGACAGATACACAAATTAAACTTATTACATCTTTATTTTTGCGCCGAGGTTAATAAATATATATCAAGGCTGATAATGCTACATTAAATGCTTCTTGACGAATCTCAGTTCCTTATTAAAAAACATAGTATAAATAGTGAGTATAAGACAATGGTCATACAATATTTTCATTTTGTGATCTCCTATTTCCCGGCCTATACTTTATTTTCACTTATTGAGCTACGTATAGAGCCGGGTCGGAGTCACATTGAGTATATCGCATAGAATTTTGAAAATATAGTATTGTATAAGAAGTATTTATTTATAAAATGTTTTTATAGATTTTTAACAATGACTTTTGTTGTTGCTTTGATTTATTGACAACATATTTAACTCGATAAGTATATATATATATATATATATATATATATATATATATATATATATATATATATATATATATATATATATATATATATATATATATATATATATATATATATATATATGTATATATATAGTACATTTCATATATTCATAAAGAAACGTCTTAAGATTTCTAAAATTTATGCAAAACACGTGTAATATACTTCACTATGTATCGTTGAAAGTCATCAATTTTTACAACCGTTACCCTTAAGAAAATAATCTGCCAACAGGTACCAATCCGGCTATTCAATGTAACAGGGATAATGGTGCAAGGCGGCGATTGTCAAGCAGACTCGTGTATGGCGCGCGTGATGCCTCCACCGGTCGCTACGAGAGCTGCATACACTTGCGAAGTGTCCACTGAAGGCCCCAAGTTCCAGATCGCGAGACAAACGAAACATATGACTGTAGTTGGTAAATCACATTGTTTATTATTTTATTAAAAGATTATAGTTCATCCAATTCACATAAACATTTGTAGCTACGTGAAGAAAATAGAGGCAGTCGAGGCGCAGAGTTTTTATTAATTACAATATTAAATAGAAATATTTTACAAAATGCAAAACATAACAAAAATAGATTGATTATTCTAATCATTATATTTTCATTGCATTAATACTACAATTTACTTTAAGATTATTTTTTACATTTTTTACAAGAAAAAGATTAAAGAAATTTGATTTTTCGTAATAATTTGCGGATCCCCAAAGGCAATATAACTGGTTATTTCAATACAATTTTCGTACTGAAATTCATTCCCCTTACAGCTATGCCGGATAAGGACCCTGTAATAATTGGTGCTCCTAAATTAGTGAGGCCCGGCGAGCAATTATTACTCAACTGTTCCTCCGACTACTCCTTGCCGCCCTCTGACATTAATTGGTACATAGACAATGAGATGGCAAAGGTATGTATGAGATTATTATTATTTTTATATCACTTCATTTATATAAATAAAGGTAAAGCATTTCTCTTTATATAAGTTTTATTAAATAATATTTATAGCAATGATAAAAAAATCCAGTCAATTGCAAGTTGGACTCGTCCAATGTATCATATAGTATTCCTTTTTAATTTCAGGATTGTATTTCAGATTGTAGTAGTTTCTAGTAAAAAATATATTAATAAATAAAATGTTGTGTATTTTATTTCTTCTTAAAATCAAATGTACTACAAATTTGTAGCATTTTTTTTGTGAAACATCTAAATTAAATAAAAATGATGCATGCTCGTATCTTTTAACTTCGTTGACCTCAAAGCTTGATTTTTACATCCAGCTTCGAGTTCATAAATATTAATATTTGTTATCATATTCGACCTAAAATCTCTACATGAACTCTAGGAAAATGGACTTGACAGACAGATAGAAAACCTTATAATGGTTTCATTATTTTAATAAAATGGATAATGATAAATGGAAGCGGGCGAAGCCGCGTATGGGTCTTTAGTACTTACATACAAACGGACTGTACTGTAATGTACCTTCTTAGATTAAGTTGAAACAAAATCAGGCATTCTTTGTTAAAAAGTAAATATTCTTTGAAGTAGAAATTATTTATAAAACTCTCAGATCGCTGGCTTTGGTATATCTTTTAAAGTTCACATATTGTAATGAGGATTCAAAAGAATAATTTTAATTCAAGAACAGTTTGTTCTTTCTTCTTTACTATTAAGATAAATAAATTTGTTAAAATTTGTTTTTCCTACCTTTGTAATAAGCTTGTTAAATATTTTGAATGTAGTCAAATTTGGTAGTCTTTTGTTTTATTACAAAAGTATTTGCTTAAAATAAACTTATTTGTGTAAATTTTTAGAGTCAAATATTTATTTTTTTAATCTACACATAACAGAATAAGAAAAAGGGCCCTGGAACGTAATGTTAGGACACTCCATTCTTATAAAAAAGTTTCCCTACTTTACACCGAATTCTAAAGACATTGCAAGTTTAATGACAGAACTGAACGTCGCACTTGTAATGAAAACTAGGAAATTTTCCTCAAGTGGGAATTGAACCCACAACCGACAGGTTTTCAGTCACAGGTTTGTGCTTCTGCGACTGAAAAGTAATAATTATAACTGTGTGGAAAGGAACAGGATATCTTACCAATAGGTTATCATGTTCCCTCTGTCTACCCTGTTAAGTATACAACGAGAAGCAGAAAACAAAGCACTAATTGATTTACATATTAACTAAAAATCAACCAACTTTACAAACTTCCTAATATTATTGAGAACGCAAGTCTTCCGCTAAAATTAATAAGTATCTCTTTCTATTAAATTATTTTTTCATAAACAAAACTACGTTCTCTATAAATAAGATAAAAAATAAATAAATAAGTTTCAAGTCCTCAAGTTCCATTTAACAGAAGGGCGTCGTGGTGCGGCGGCACAGCATCCAAGTATAAAGAGTGTGGTTCGATTATCATTTGGTAAAAACAAATAATTTTTGTTTCCTCACTATGGTAACAAGACAGTCCGCGGCATTGACTTTGTTCAACGGAGATCGGAGTTTTATTGCTAGATTACCTTGCTGTAAGAATATAGCAAGGTAGCCACAGACATAAAATATTAGCCATGAGTTACACCATAGTTTTTTTATAGTATATCTAAAAGAGGCACTCGAAAAATAAGAATTTACTTTTATTTCTTTCATATCTTCAAAATTCATTAACATGTTGAACGTTAAAGTACGGCCTCCGCAACAAATTCCGACTAAGCGACCACGCATGTGGAACTTTCTTGAAACTTCATTGATAACATTACATTTATATGGATTTAAATGAAGGATTGCGCGGAAGGCCACGTTTTTACCTGTTTCATTACTACCGTCATCCGTAAATAGCAAGGTTAGCAGAGGAAACCTTTCAATCTAGCATTAAGTGACTCCGTTCTCCAACACTACACCACTCGGACACGTGTTGGATTATACTTAAATATTTCATTCCCCCGAGTGAGAATTGAACCTAACAGTGTCGCGTTTACATTTCGTTCGTTCTTTCCTTCACTTTACGTTTCAATCACGCTTTGACCTCACCTACCTCACTTCGAACTCAAAATGCCTAATATATATTACATAGTACACTTCCATTATGTACCAAAATATATTTGAAAGTATCAACTCCTTTTATCTTCTTTATTACTAGGTAGGTAAGCTACATTATATTATACTGGTGATTAGGTGCAATTTACGATACTGATTTCATGGACTAGTTACCATTAAGACCATACCATTTAATGTATTTGTTTTTTGTAGTTACTGTCAATTAAGGTCAAGACACTGAACTTATTCACGATCGAGCTGAAATATAATACGTACTCTATTATATTTCAGCTCGATGTAAACAATACCGACCAAGTGTGAGTCAGAATCAATCATGAAATTGGTTTCCGTAAGCCTCGGTGGCTCCCCACTTATAGGTACCGGTTGTATGTCAACGAGAAATATAAGTGATAAAAATTATATTGCAACTTTAGCCAAATTTTTAATTGCAGATCTACAATTATTAGATCTACCATTACAATTATATTATAGTTTTTTTCTTTCTTAGATTAATTTAAATCCTTATTACTTTAGA
>DWMZ01001957.1:0-15018 GCA_018249855.1 Eueides tales michaeli | reverse complement strand
TTGATTTAGATATTTTTATATATTAAATATTTTTTTTTATAAATTTTTCTTTTATTTTTTGTCATTTTTTAATTAAAAAAAAATAATTGTATAGTAATAAATATAACTAGTTAGACTGCAATTTGTCTAAATATAGGTATGTCTTTATGTTGAAATTATAAGATTTAAATTGAGGTCATGGTTGTGCAAAAAAATTATTAATTTTGCACTAGAGTAATTTAAGACTAACGACAAGCAACAATTTAAATACACAGAAATAACTAGACTCATGATATTTTCATATATTATTTATATTTAATTATTTTATTGAACTTAAATTATATCTGTTTTTGAACATATTCAAAAGAATGAAAGACATGTCCCGCTGAGTTTCTTTCGCCAGTTCTTCTCAGGTCTGAGGCAGTAACTTTAGTGAACTGGTGAATTATTTGACGTTCAAAAAACAACGCTTGTAAACTTAACTTCTTATTTTGAATAAAAGTATTTGAATTCAGTTTTTAGCCTTCCACTGATTCCCGCATATGTGGTAGGCACTTCCGTTACCCATTTTGGACGCCGCAACAAAGAAAATATTAAATTTTTCTTTTCCTCGAGTGGAAATCGAACACGTAGTGTCCGTTTCAAAATTCATATTAAATTATTAGGCTAAGTATCAGTCCACCACTACGAATAAATAAAAAAAAAAATAGTTTCACTATGTATCCCGCACAAGGCAGGGTAAGCAGAGGGAACCCGGGCACCTAGTGTCAAAACACTCCGTTCCACTTCCGTTCCCCACTTTCCGCCGAATTTGAGGTATTGCGTGTTGAGTGGCGGATCTTAACGCCTTTTTTTTGCCTTATTACCAATAAATATAAATAACGAATAAATAAATTTTCTAAATATAAATATCCTTATTCATTTTAAATATTGTCAAGTAATACTTCATTATGTGTTTATATGTATACAGTAACAAGGTCCGCGAGTTCAAATATATGAATATGTATCCTTCAAATCGTACCTTTAAGACTAACATCATTCATTAGAGGATGGTACGTAGTAGAACCAGTTTATATATACATATATATATATATATATATATATATATATATATATATATATATATATATATATATATATATATATATATATATATATATATATATATATATATATTACATAGTAAATTTATGCTGCAATTAATTAACACTTGGTGTGATTTTTTACACAATAAAATATTGTTTAAATAGCTTTTTTAAAAATAATTTGCTCGTATATAACACATATTTTAAGTTTAGGAAGTATTTCTAATTTATACATACATTTGATATAGTCTATGCCTTCCTCTACATTACTTTTATGTGTGTGTGTGTACTGTTTTTATGAGTTGTCCATTGTAGTTTGTGTGGGAAAAAAAGGTTTTTTTTTTAATTTTCAATAGAAACATAGTATATTTTTTTACAAATATAATATTGCCATACATTTATTAAAGTTTTATTTAAGACTGACGCTAAAACAATGTGTTTCTGTTAAGCCCTCTGTCACAAATGAAAGTGAAGTGAAACGACTTTCTGCAAGTCGTGCAAATATCCATAGCGTCGTTATCAATTGATGATATTTGCAATAGAAAATATCTTTGTGCTTTTTCATACTTTGCCTATTTCTGGTACATTGATATAGTTTTCAAGGCGTTTCTTCTGGTGACAAGCGATAACTATGCTATCGAAGTCCAACAGAGGTCAGTTGTGGCGCAGTGGCACAGGTGAGTCTGCAAACGGATAGGTTGCGCGTTTGATTCCCAGCCGAGGAAATTAAATCACTCTAAAAAACAATATCTCGAGACAGCGGCAAATAGGGATAGGAAATCAACAAGTCTTATGTGCAAGAAGTGAAATCCAGTTAACGTTTAATGTACAAAATAAAAATGTTTACATCAGTTATTTCTATTCATTCCAGGTATAGCGACTATTGTTAAATTGCAAAATTTACATTTTCCAAGAAATATTAAAACGAAACAAAACTTTATCAACTTAGTTTTTTGCGTGAAGAATTTTTAATTTTATTAACTAATAATAATGATCTTTGTGCAATGGTGATCAAACCCACCACAACCTGTCGTTTCGAGTTTCTAGATTTTTTTTAAGTAACAATTTAAATGTATCACACTTTTTTTTTAAATCCGCTTAATGCCAAGCTTTTGAGTAATTGACGTTTTGTTTGATTGTTTGTTGGGGAAAGGTTTTTTTTTGGTGTATTATTTTTAATTAAAGTTGTAATGAATCAAATATTCTAATAATCCTATCATAATGGATGGTTTTCTTTTAAACATACCATAAGTAAACACAGATAGATGCACAAATGTGTGACTGTAAATGTGACAGATTGTGGGTTCGATCCCCACCCAAGGCAAAGCGCGGCGTTGAGTTACGCCACTTAATACGCAATGCCTCGAATTCGTCAGAAAGTTGAG
This sequence comes from Eueides tales michaeli, assembly GCA_018249855.1. Taxonomy (NCBI): domain Eukaryota; kingdom Metazoa; phylum Arthropoda; class Insecta; order Lepidoptera; family Nymphalidae; genus Eueides; species Eueides tales. The sequence goes on along the minus strand of DWMZ01001957.1, from coordinate 12,569 downwards.
AACATTATGCAGTATATTAACAGTAGGTTGCCAAGCTCCCTCTGCCTCATCTGCCATATGATCATATGAAATTCAAATTTGCACTTGATGTAAATAGTCTTTACTTGTCCTAAAAATATCTATAAAAAAAACATGAATTAATTCGTTTGTGCTACACACTCAACGACAACTGGGTTAAAGACCTATATTTATTAATTGCTTTATTTATCATGCACATACTGATTATTGATTAAAGAATTTTAATATTAAGACCTTGCGTGTGGTAGTGGATTGGATTCCTACTAGCGTATTCAAATCATGTCTTCGCTCTGGTAATAAGACAAAGCGCGGCTTTTAGTTCTACCACTCAACACGCAATGCCTCAAGCTCGACGGAAAATGAGGAGTGTCTTTATACTAGGTTCCCAGGTTCCCATAAAGCTGAAAAGAAAACAAACATAGATTAAAAGAGAAAAAAACCATCGAGCTTCAGACTGATATTTCAAATACGATACCGCTCTTTAAATTAATATATACTTTTAAAAGCAATGACAAATTTGAAGCAGTTAGTAAGCAAATATAGGTAATAATGTAATTTCTTACCGCAATTAAAGTTACGTCATCATTCCTTCAATACAAACAAATAAGGAAGGAAGATTGAAATGGAAAATCTTTACGGTCTTTCCGAATGCTTCTCATAGATTTATGTATATTCAAATAATATGTATACTTAAAATTAATTTAGGTTGGTATAATTTATTTTAGCTTCACGTTAGGTATATAGGTACTTTATTTGTGTCTCATTGGGAACGGAGTTTTATACTAAGTTCCCAGTTTAACACTGCTCACCATGCTATATGTAATTTAATGACAACTCTGCATGATGCACGAAAGTCAAAAGTCCAACAAAGATAACTTGATATCTTGATATCATTATTTAATTGTTATTTGAAATGCTCTTGAAGTCTACATGCAAGTACATTGCATTATTTTTATTTTTTTTTATTGTCATTATATTTTTTTTTATTTTCCCTTGTTTGTATTTATCCATTAAAAAGTGCACAGAAGAAAAAAGGTATGAACGATTATATTACTATGATTTTTTGTTGTGATTTTTAGTTTACTATGATTTTTTTGATTTTTAAAAATAGCCTTTAAAATTTTTAGCTAATGACAACAAAATTACGCAAATTAATTTACAAAATACAGCCACTCAAAACGCAATATCTATAGAAGGGGTTTAGACATTAGGTTCCTAGGTTCCTTCTGCGTACCTTCTATATATCTTAAAATAAAAAAAAATACAATATTTAATTTTAGTACTAACGTAAAACAAGTTTATAGTGCCACTATCTTGCTACTTCAGGTTGCAAGCCCTAGAACTTACTGCACTCTTGATGTTAAACATAATCACACTAAAATAATATTTATATAATACTTTACTTTTATTCCTAAGATTGGTACGCAGAGAGATCCCAGTGTTGAGTCACTCCATTTCCCACGTACTGCCCATTTTTCGAAACATAAAATACTGAGAGGTGGAACTCAATGTCACATTTTGTCTTACTACTTACATACTTACGTCTCCTAAGCGAAAAAATAAAAAAAAGCGTTTGTCTGAGTGAGAACTGTTTGACTGCGTCACGAAGGCCTTTTCTTCAGTTTATGTCTATTTTCTTCAGCTTCACGCTGTATCCCTCTCAAAGCAGGATAGGCAGAGGAAACTTGAGAGCCTAGTGTTAAGACACTCCGTCCTGTTCCACACTTTCCACCGTAGTTGAGGCATTGCGTGTTCAGTTACGGAACTTAACGCCGCATTTTGCCTTGTTAGCTGAGCGAAGAAATAAATATATTAAACACAACCTCCACGACAGATCACAATTACTTGTATATTTTAATGTGATATAATTTCTTCATTGCATTTTTAAATGGCGAAACATTTTTATAATTATTACGTAAATGTGAAATAACCTTCAATGTAAGAAGTATAAGGAACTCTGAATTACGTAGTCTGTAGAGGCTCAAAGGTTGAAACTAGTTTTTATACCTATAAAAGTATATATTATGTAGGTATCATATAAATACAGAGTCGGAACGTAGTAATTAAAGATTGACTTTATATGGAAATATTGTTGATACGTTGCCGTAAACTATGTGTATTTAATTTTTTTTCAGCTTCACGTGACGGAGTAGGCAGAGAGAACTTGGGAACATATTGTTGTCGTACATTGAATACATTAAATTTGATCGAATTGGTTTGGATCGAACGCTGTCGCGTTAACATTGTCATTCGCCAATATATGAAAACTATGCTACTTGAACCGAAACCGGTTAGAAAAATCTTTTGTTTCTTAATACAGCGTTTAATACACGTTAATAATATCTATTCTAATTGCCAATATTATTCAATTTACAAAGTTAATCAGTTTATTGTAATCTATGAAATTCTTAATTTGAAAAGTTATATACGATGAGGCCTGTCGTGGCGCAGCGGTACAAGCGTTGTCTGTAACCGACAGGTTCTGCGGCGTTGAGTTCCGCCACTCAACACGCGATGCCTCAAAAAATCGGCGGAATGTGGGGAACGGAAGTGGAACGGAGTGTCTTGACACTATGTTCCCGGGTTCCATCTGCCTACCCTGCCTTGTGCGGGATACAGCGTGAAGCTATATACGATAATCGCTCAATATGTAACCCATTGTACTTAAATATTTTATTTTCAGCTTCATGCTGAAAATAAAATATTTTAGTACAATGAATACTGTATCCTGTACATGGCAGCGCAAGCGACGGGAACTTGGGAACCTAGTTTCAAGTACTTCATTCCGTTCCCCACTTTCGTGGAACACAACGGCGCTTTGTCTTGTTGCCAAAGCGATGAAATGAAAATATTAAATATTCCATTTGAAAATATTATATTATATCACTTCTTCAAGTGAGAATCGAACCCACAACCGGTTGTTTATAGCCACACTTAATAATTCTTAACTTTATGCTTAAAAATATTTATAAAGGTAGACTTCCTTAATGTTTCGTGGCAATGTACGGGTATTGGAACCTAGGTAGGAAAACGTTCCTTAATAATATAAGGGATATCAGGACGATAAAGGATGGAGAAGAGGAGCGTGACACTGTGGTGATTCCGACGATATTTTGCAGATAGCAGCTTAACACGATGCTGACTGACGTGATCCAATTTCCTCTGTCCAAAAGTGACAGGTTCATTACTAAGTTTTATTGGCGTGCAAGCTTATTGAGCAAGTGTTGTGATAAATCCAGGTAGCAAGTGTCAACATAGTCCATTATAGGCAGCAAGAGTGAGTACACCAGGGATATTTTAGTTTGTGTGGCCAAGAGGTTCTTCCATCTCTTTAGTGTAAATATTGGTGGTATATCTTGTGGCCCAGCTCGGAGACGTGAGGAGTCCAAGAGAATGCTGTTCATCTTGAGTCCTAAATTTTTAATAAGGTTACTACTTTCGAACAATTGTCAACAACAAGTCAACAAGAATGGGGGTAAGAGAAGGAAAATTAAATTTCGATAATGATCTAGAGCTGTCCTGTGACTTATGGGGATTTATTAGCAGACCATAAGATTTGCTGCAGAACCTAATTACATGCAAATTAGAATTACATTATTCACGTCCGTTGTCATGTAAATTTGCTAATCATCAGCGTGTAAATGAAAAAATAGGGATAGGAGTTTTGTAAAAGAGTTGATGAAAATAGAAGAAAGGAGGGGAGAAAGTACACCACCCTGGGGAACTAGCTTTAAGAGGATACGCCGATGATTGCTAGTCAATAATGCGAACGCTTTGATCTCGTTCATTAAAATAGGAAGAAACCCATTCAGTAGTCACAGAGGACACACTAATACATTTGAGGATTGTCTCCTTAGGCTGCTACTATCATATTAATAGTGTAAAAAGCATTAGAAAAATCCAATACAAGATAAGATAAGATTTATGTATCATTAACAGATGTGACGGTGGTATGTCCAGGGTGGAGTCCGGACTGGAAGGGGAATAGGGTCTTAATTGAAGCTAAGAAAGATGAGAGCTGATGATGGAATATACGCTCTAATACTTTAGATAGAAACGGAAGAATATAGATAGGGCGGATATATATTTACACATCTGTGGAACGATCTACCCGCGGCAGTATTTCCAGGTTGATACGACATGGGTACCTTCAAAAAGGGCGTCTACCTCCACCTCAAAGGCCGGCAACGCACCTGTACCTCCCCTGGTGTTACACGGGGCCGTGGGCGACGGTGATCACTCACCATCAGGTGACCCGTACGCGAGTTTGCCGTGTCTTTTCCATAAAAAAAAAAAGATAGGGCGGGAGTCAATAAAGGATAAAGGATGAGATACTTTGGGAGTAGGAATCACTATTGCTTGACGCCATGTATGGGGAAAAGAATTTGAGGAAAGATAATGGTTAAAGATGTGGCATAGGACAGGAAGTACTAGATTTAGAGTTAATATGATCATTTTCCGACTGATCTGATCACTACCAGTAGCAACGCATTTAATGGCCTGCACATGTCATTCACGTCATCAATGGAAACAGTAATGAAATAAAAAGGAGGAGAGCAGGTGATATTGGGTATCGATTTAAAGTCTCCTTCTTTACATCTTGACTCAGTGTGTTAACATTCGTAAAGTGTCTGTTGATTTCACTATGATCTATTTTTTCACTAATAATATCAGCTTTTTGTGAACGCGCAATAACCGTTGTATCTAGGAATTTCCACATTTTGGCGGGACTGTTATTTTCCATAGTGAAATGAATAAAATTACGTTGTGCATCTCTGCAAGTCTTACTGCATCGGTCTCGTAGTGTTGTGTACCTCGTCACGTTTTCTTCAGAGGAATTTCTTTTGTATTAAGACTTAGTAGAGTTTCTTTCTGCCATGAGCTTTTTGATATAGTCATTAATCCAAGGACCGGAGAAATGCTTAAGTTTAACTAGTCTAAGTGGGACAAATACATCAGAGTTCAATTAAATGTTAATTTTGTCATTAGTACCAGGAGCATTATCATAACATTTGTCAACCTGGCTTAAACTTTCCATAAACTCATCTTTGTTGAAATGTTTAAAGCATGATGACCGTTGGTTAAATTTTTGGCGTGTTAATTTTATATGTTAAATAAACCAGGTCATGATGAAGGAATGCTTCCGCACGCAATTGACCAAAAGTGACGACTCGTTCATAGGAAACGATTGTGATGTCCAGTTGAGATGGAGGATGGAAAAAATGGGCAACACAGGCAGGTTACTACCTGTTTTGGTTGAGGTTTGCACTATTAACTATATTTTATTTTAATTATATATTAAATATACAGCGTATGCAAACATAATTGGTAAATGTAAGTTACATTTTTTATATTAGACGTTGCTTAGCCCATAAAATCACTAGATGACAAAAAAATCTGAAATTAGAAATGAAAACAGCATTTCGTGTTTAGACATGTGAATATCAACAATAAGCTTGACGTCAGTGTGGGGAGCGTAAAAGTTGATAGAAAGAAATATGTACGTACATCCATCTTTATCTCATTGTTATCTAAGTAAAGAGTTTATGAGCAATGTAAATAATTGAAGTGCGAATGTGATAAAAATGTATAGAAACATTGATAATATTTTATTGCAGACTTTATTTATATATTATATCGTATAATATTCTGAGGCCTGTCGTGGCGCAGCGACACAAGCGCTGCCTGTAACCGACAGGTTCTGGGTTCGATCCCCAGTCAAGGAAATGAAATATTTTATTTTATCAATTTAAATATTTAATATTTTCATTTCTTCGCTCTGGTATTAAGGCAAAGCGCGGCGTTGAGTTCCGCCACTCAACACGCAATGCCTCAAAAATCGGCGGAAAGTGGGGAACGGAAGTGGAACGGAGTGTCTTGACACTATGTTACCGGGTTCCCTCTGCCTACCCTGCCTTGTGCGGGATACAGCGTGAAGCTAAAAAAAAAGTATAATATTCCATGTAAGTGTAAACTTAAGGAACTTGGGAACCAAATGTTTAGAAACTCCGTTCTATTCCCTACTTTCTGACGAATTTGAGGCATCCAGTGTTGAGTGGAATTCAAAGTAACTCTTTGTCGTGTCTCTTTGTTTGCCGTGTTACATTTAATTAACCATAACGAAGAAATAATAATATTAACTTCCTCTTCTTCTCTTCTTTGCCGTGTGATTCCGGCTTAGAATAGTATCACCGATCACGATTAAAGTACGTGTGGGAGATTCACGTTGTCAGGAATGCCAAAAAAAATTGTGACCCTCCGCCACTACGGGTCTCCTTTATTCTTACATAGGATATTCGTACCTTCTGCTAATTTATTTTAAACATTGCCCATTATCATAGACGTTCAGTGGTTCAAGGCGGAACTCAACGCCGCACTTTGGCCGCCATAAAAATATCTACCTGACTAAAAATATCTTTTTGATTCTGACAAGGGCAACATGGTGAAGTGTTCAATTAAAATAAATAAATAACAAACGCCAATCTTATGTACCTACTAAATCTAACGTATTACAAAACGTTACGTATGTAATACTCAGCCTTACGCTGTATGCCGCACATGGCAGAGTAGGCGGAGGGAACTTGGGAACCTAGTGTTAAGACACTCCTTTCCACTTACGCTCCCCACTTTACACCGAATTTGAGACATTGACGCCGCGCTTCTGCCTTGTTACCAGATGATTGCATATCGCGTATATTGAATTCTAAACATTTTTTAGGAAACCCGACCCGACGGGTAGTCTACCCGTGACCACGGACTACTGTAAAGTGTTCGAAACGTCGGGTTTTCCAAAAAAATGCTTAGAATTCAATATACACGATTAATCCGGGTAAAATTGTATTATTTAAAATTAAATATTTAAATTGAAAATATTAAATATTTCATTTGCTCGAGTAGGAATCGAACCCACAATGTCTGTGCCGCTGCGCCACGACAGGCCTCGTATTGTATGTAATAAATTCATATAAATACTAATTAATGACGTTACTTGATATAAGTTCACTCACCGTTGTTTTATCATTAGTTATTTATTATAAAATAATGAATTATATATAAATATTTTTGTTTTTAGAAATGGCTAAAGGTAGGTATCTATACGTCTATAGTATATAATTTAGACTTCCCACCTGCAAATCTTGAAACCATACTTCAAACAATATTTTATAAGAAAACTTTTGAAACATAAACATTCCTCTGACTTTGAATCAAGCTTAACTATTATATGTACAGTAAAATTTATACACGAAGGTTATTACTATGAAATAAATACAACAAAGTTAAATATTATTTCTTTAGTTTTCGTTCCTCAAACTACGATACTATACCACTTCCATACATATAGTACTACAATATATATGGAATATTTACCATGGACCAACAAGTATGAAAAGTGACAATACATATATATGCGGTATGAGGAAAAATAAAACAAAAAACCGTTATACACTAATATTTTTAGTTTAGTTTATTTCCTTCAAAATGAATGCACCTGTATTTTTAGTTAATTTTGTTCAAAATGAGTTTTAGAATTCAATGGAAAGTACAACTTATAAAAGTTTAATTTCCGTTGGCCTACAATACAAACTACAAATTTGTTACGGAACCCTCAGTGGTTGGGTTCGACTCGTACTTCACTGGTCTTCATTAATGACGCAACAGACTTGGACTGTTCGCGTCTGTGCCCTATAAGTATGTTTCTCTTAATTCACTTGTTGTTTGTTTCAGGTGAACATTGATTTGTATGCCAGTAAATTTACTAGTTTATGAGGTCTAATGTACTCGTTGGTGAGGTTGTGGGACAATCCAAGAAATTGACTCCCAATGCCTTCCAAACATTCACATTTCATTTCCCGACATTTCCCGTCTTTCGTTGTGTCTAAGAAGACGACACTACGGTTTTCTTACAAATAAATTACTTATTTAGCAGTTTTACGCCTATTTCTGCAGATCAGGGAAGGCATAGGGAACCTAATAAATAAAGTTAGGACACAAATGAAATTAATGTATACCAGAGTGGAAAAAATGAATGGAATAATAATCGTGTTTAGAGTCCAAAGTTGTACTATTTTGCGATGACGCGGCTACCTCAACATTATATCACTTTTATTACTGATAATTAATTTGAATTAAATTACAACTGTTGAGTTTCTTGCCGGCTCTTCTCAGCAGAACCGCATTCCGAGCCGGCGGTAGCTTTGTTTGTGACGATTCAAAAGTACTTGCGAAAGTCTATTTGAATAAAGAATATTTTGAATTTGAATTTAAATTAACTTAGCTTCATTATGTCCCTAGCGGGATAGGCAGAGAGAACCGAGCGCCAAATGCTACGCTCTTTCGCCTCATCCACTGTCAAATTGCAAGCTTCGTTTTTTAAATGTCAAACAATTTACCACCAGTTCACTAAACTTACTGCCTCAGACCATCAACCTCTTCATACATACCCTCCGGAGGATCCTCATACTTTTTACGTGACTCTCCTCCAGTATCGTAGATACTCTCTTACCACTATGACAATTTTAAAAATTGCTTATTCAAGTAATTTAATTACAACAACAAAAAATCGTAAACATTTGAAAGTCGTATAACGAGTTTCACCTTTCACTGTTTTATTTTCACCATACTCGACAGTTACGTCATATTATCAACATAATTTATAGTCTGAAAGTGACTCAAAACTTTTTCATCAAGAACATATCTACTTATGATCAATCTGGGACTGATCACTGTCTGTACATGGAAGTTAGTTTAAAAGAGATTTATGGGGGGCGTTTATCAATATATTAGGGTCCAAAACAATGATTCTTAGCATTTTGGTTTCAATTGGTAAGTAAATAAAAAAAATATGTCAATATAAAGTATTTAGATCGACATTTTTTTTTCATTTACCTGAAATTTTAGTTTTCAATGTGTAGATGTTGTTATAAAATTGATAATGTTGTTAGAACAAGAAAGTATACAATATTATTCAAGCGGACGAAGTAGCGGTCGCTAGTAATAATTACGAGTGCGGCACTGGCTGTAATTGAAATAAATAAGTATAAATTATTAAATGTCTATTATTATTAATTATTATTTCTCTTAAGATATATTTTTAGTTGGGTTATCTTAAGTAAAATACAGTTATTATTTATTTATGGTAAATGTGTCTCCCTAGGCTGCTCAGATAAACTAAGTACGGCCGTTTTCTTTCCCTCTGCTTACGTAGTACACACACAGATACAGACTTCTCTCTACAATAACTGGAGAAATCTGATTTTAACGTCGTTTCAAGTGAAATTTGTATCTAGAATGTAACAGATAGCCCTGTTACATAAGACAAGTAATCCGTAATTTAAAGTCACAAGACAATACTAAGGCCGTTTTCCGGATTATCAAAACAGCGTTCATAGCGTACCGCAGATGCGGTAAAATTCGTGTGACTTTGACGTTACATGTGAATTGACTAGTACCGTCAGTACTGACGGATTGGAGCGTTAGCATCGTGAGCATTATTTTGACATTCCACGTCAATGTTACTATCGTCATTTTTCTCAATTACGAAAAATGCTTCAAATACAAGCATTTTACTATCTTCATCGACACTACATACTCCACTCATGTTTATATCAAAAAATGCTCTGTTAGGTTATGTTTAACTTGTTGAATTCGTAAGCATAGTCACAAGGGGTCCGAATTATTAATACAGCTGACAGATGTTGGCGCAATCACTAAATCAAACCCCAATATAGAAGTTGAAACGGCGTTTCTACTGTTTTGATAATTCGGAACAGCCTAAGTCTTTTAATATCTGAATATACACCGCTTGTATGTAAATAAGTAAGTACTATCTGGTCATATTCATTATGTATTTATTAGCTATCGATGATTCGCTTAAGAGTCTTATAAATGATAATAAAAAGTAATCTTGGTTGACTTTCAAGAACAACATTAATGATACTGGAGGAAGGTCACGTAATAAGTGCAAAGCCTAATTAATTATGTGAAATAAAAATATTTATACCTACCTATAAAAAAAGACCCCGTCAGATATTGAAGTCAGAAACATCGCATTCAAAAACTATCCAACTACACCATAATAGAATCCATAAGTAAATATTATTTATAATTTTCTATTCCTTTATCTTCACGCTATATTCCGCGCATGGCAAGGTAGGCTAAGGGAACCTTGGGACATTAGCGTTAAGACACTCATTTCGGATACATACTTTTAGCAGAATTTGGAATGGTCGTCAGGCAGTATTCACCACTTAGCAAGGTCGCTTACCCTGCCTAGGGAACCTGAGATCCTACTGTTAAATCATTCCATTCCTGGAGGCATTTCTTGTTGAGTGGCGGAACTCAACGCCGCGCTTTATTTTTTTATCACAGCAAGGAAATTAAAATATTACATATTTCTTTTACAACCTGCCGTGTTTGCGTGTCGTATCACGACATCATATACTAATAGAGAAAAAAATGCAAAAATAAAAATTCCATAAACAAGAATACAGAATGCTTTTATAATTTGTCCTTGACGCGAGCATAAGAAATTTAAATATATATCTAAAAAAAATAGCATTTAGTACTTTAATTACAATCTTTACTTGGCTTTACATTGGCATAAAATTAATAAATTATAGTTATTATCAGCTAATATAAAAAAAAAATTGTCAGAAATATATTTACAAAATACTTTTTCAATTTTATTTTACGTGGTAAGATCAGTGAATGATAGTTGAAATGTCCGATACTAAAAATTCTCATAAGTAAACTATTAACTACAAAAAAGTTCCTTTACAAGAGAATAGAGTACAAAAGAATCCTTTTGAAAACTACGATGCCAGACAGCACAGACATACAGATACACATATGTATATATGCGTACATCAGAAATTCTGGAGACCTATAGTGGTGCAAGGGCACGAGAGTATGATTGTAAACGACAGGTTGTGGGTTCGATCCTTACTCGAGGAAATGAAATATTTAATGTTTTCATTTCCTCTATATATATATATATATATATATATATATATATATAAATATATATATATATATATATATAACCTGACATTATGTAATACGATACGTACGGACACATTATTTTATATAGATTTAAATAAATACATTTATGAAAGTTGGAAGCTGACACGTGGCACATATATAGAAGTAGACTATAAACATACATTATAATGACAACTTAATTCTCACTAGTTTTAAATAAGTATATTTTTTATTATTAAATAATTGTACACAAATTACTATTAAAAAAAAAATTTGAATATTAGTTAAAAACGAAATTTTATTAAATTAACATATTAAGGAAAATGTTTAGATTGTAGAGGTCAGTACTTGCCTCAGGACATAACAGCGTCACTGTAAGCGCGACTGTTTGTGTGTTGGATTCCCCAGAATATAAATATTAAATATTTTCTGTTCAGTTCTTTAATTATGGCGTTCCGAGTGTGCCAGTTGAGCACAGAATCACTTCGCCAATGTCACATTGAATGGAGAACACACGAAGGAGGTTGTACGGTAAAAAAAAATACCCAATAGGAGAATGCATGTCAAAAAAGATCCAGTTAAAATATTGGCATGCCTAAAATTTAATATCTTCTGTTCTGACAAGTGCTTCTGTGGTGACAAAGCCGCGTGCGTAGTCACGTTCCTAGGTTCCCTTTGCCTACGTACAACGTAGGCAAAGGGAACCTAGGAACCTACCTAGTTTTAAGACACTATTCCCCTTAATTTTTCCCCAACTTCTTCCTTTTCGCCAAATAGAGGCATTTCCATATTCAATAACGAAAGTCAACGTCGTGACACAACGTTCTAACAAATGCTTTTGTGGTGACTACGCACGCGGCTTTGTCACCACAGAAGCACTTGTCAGAACAGAAGATATTAAATTTTAGGCATGCCAATATTTTAACTGGATCTTTTTTGACATGCATTCTCCTATTGGGTATTTTTTTTTACCGTACAACCTCCTTCGTGTGTTCTCCATTCAATGTGACATTGGCGAAGTGATTCTGTGCTCAACTGGCACACTCGGAACGCCAAAATTAAAGAACTGAACAGAAAATATTTAATACATATTTATATTCTGGGGAATCCAACTCACAAACAGTCGCGCTTACAGTGACACTGTTATGTCCTGGGGCAACTACTGACCTCTACAATCTTAATATTTTCCTTAATATGTTAATTTAATAAAATTTCGTTTCTAACTAATATTCAAATATTTTTTTTAATAGTAATTTGTGTACAATTATTTAATAATCAAAAATATACTTATTTAAGACTAGTGAGAATTAAGTTGTCATTATAATGTATGTTTATAGTCTACTTCTATTTATGTGCCACGTGCCGACTTCCAACTTTCGTAAATGTATTTATTTAAATCTATATAAAATAATGTGTCCGTACGTATCGTATTACATAATGTTAGGATATATATATATATATACATATATATATATATATATATATATATATATATATATATATATATATATATATATATATATATATATATATATATATATATATATATATATATATATATATATATATAT